>JAKSZP010014946.1:0-67980 GCA_022478985.1 Massospora cicadina | reverse complement strand
GGGAAGCGAATGCATGCTCCCAGAAGAGCCATCTGTGGGACATACATTTCTAAAAGCCCTTTCAGCAAGCTTTTGCAAAGGACTTGTATAACACCAGGATGCGCTGATCTTTTGAAATCTGAGTCTTGAGGCCCAACGAGTTGTAAAAATTGGTATATACTGAAGCAGGTTTTCACCAAAGCCTAGCAACTGAGTTAGCGAAAATAAGAGCCTGGTTGTTCTCAAAAATTTTTATGTGGCAGCCTCAGGACCAGTAGCAAGTGCAGATGACAAGTAGGCATTTACAAGCTCCAACATTAAATCAAGATCGAGACCCAACAAAGCCACACTGCCTGCACATAAAGAGGAAGCAAGATACTTAGAAGGGAAGATGCAAAAAAGGGAAAACAAGAAGTCAGGAAGGAGATCACCATCTTAAGTGAATTTATGCCAAATATGGGTTTCTTAGGACTGAATGGCTTTAGAAGCCCAAATAGATAAAGAACAAGTTGAAAGGGGATCCCGCTCAACCCATTGTGATCTTTGACAGAAAGTACTCAAAGCCAAGGGGGCTTGTTCAGGTTCATCAATTGGTGAAGTTGTATTGGGATGTGAAGCCAAACTCTCTAGTACTGTGGAAGCATAGCTGGTCGATCTAGCTTAAAAAATCATAGGCAACACGCCCAAGTTGACCATAGTGCACTGCATGGACTTGCTTAGTCTTAGGAAGACTCATCTGTCTGATGCAGAAAGGCTATCAACATAATATTCATATTTTGATGAGCGCAAAAATTTAGACATTGTGACCCAGGAAGAAGGGTACCCATTGCTTAAATCCAGTCAAGGTGGGGGAAGTGTTGAGTAAATGACTGGACCTAATTGTCAGATATTCAATAGGGGACATATTAATGTTAACATGTTTAAATTTAATATGGATCATATCAGATATCAGTGATTATGGATCAGGAATATCCTAAGCTTATGTGAAGATTTAAATCTGAAGCTTAGCAATTTCACTTAATGATATGCAACTATGATGACATGGACTTGAGGGCTTTGTTGGTTAGGTTAGAGCTAACATTAGGTGTTGACTTAATGACTCGGTCACATGGGCTTTGTTGGTCTATGTAAAAATTAGTATTTAATGTCAATCGAGAATTTGATCAAATTAATTACTAATTGGTGGTAAAATCGCCTTTGTATGTGCTGCCGATTACTTATGAAAGAGAATTAGTTCAGCTATTTGCAGATGCATCTGAAACGCTGCCTTGAGAATATCGACGAAATTTACACTGACCCTGAGGCCATGTTGGATTACCTGAGTCAAAGGATTGTTGACCCTCAAACAAACATTTTACGTGCTTCTCTGGCCATGTGCCATTGAAGGTGAGATGTCATGGTTAAGATGTGGTGAACATTGAGCCCTATTAATTATCTCCGAGTTGATACTAATAAAGTTTAATCAACTATTACCACAAGTTCATAGTTTAACTTATAAGCTTTCTATGTCTAATACTTTGTGTTGTATTAAGTCAAGAATTTACTTGGTATCAGTAAGATCAGGGCAGCGTGCCATTGTCCAAGTAACAACAGGATAATACAACTTTGAAGTTCTATTACTAAGGATTTATATATGAACTATAGTCACCGTCTGGTCTATTGTCATTATACAATAGACGTTAACTTACCTTACCGTGGAAGAAGAACCAGCCATCTGAGGTCAACCAAAAAACTAACTGTGCGCTTGGACAAGCTTTTGGGTATCTCAGATTTGGTGATCCAGTTCTTAGCTGTGGGGGCTGCTGAGGTTAAGCGTGCTCCAATAGGGAAAGAAGGTTGTAACCCAATGATGCTTTAAAGGGGCAAAATACAGTGGAAGAGTGTAAGGTATTGTTGTACGAAATTGCACTAAAGGAAGGTCTGTGGCACAATTGTCCTGGGTGGCTGAGGAGTAACAAAGTAAATATTGTTCTATGACTTGATTGACTTTCTCAGATTGCCATCCAATTGTGAGTGATATGCTGAGAAAGGCAGGCTTTGATGCTAAAAAGTCCCAGAAAGGCATCCCAAACCCTGACTGTGAACTGAGGATCACGGTCACTTACAATTGCCGTTGAGAGTCTAAACATGGAGAAGACATGAGTGATGAAGAGTGCTGCAGTATCTGCCGCTGTTATAGTAGTGTATGTGGGATAAACAATGCAAACTTGGTGAACCTATTCACATCCACCATTATGGCATTAAACCCCTTTGACATGGGAAGTTCAACAATGAGGTCAACTGAGACAGACGTCCAGGGACACTCAGATTGTTGCAAAGGGTAGAGAAGGCCCATTTTCCTTGCGGTCTGATTTAGAGTGAGCGCAGATAACACAGCTTGATACCCAAGATGGGATATTCTTGAAGAGCCCAGGCCAATTGTAGGTTTTTTTGACTAATTCAGCACAATTCTTTGAACCAGGATGGGCTTCTGCATGTATGTTGTGATGCTTTTCAAAAACCTGCATGCTCAGGGTGGGTGGGACCCAAAACTTATCTAAAATAAAATTATCTTATTCTTTAAGCGGTACAGGGGCCCTTTGCGCTGCTTAGTCTCCAGGTCATTTACCAATCAATTCCCTCTGGGCAACATAGTTGACTTGCTAAAACGCGTTTGCAAATGGTTGTTCCTGGAGATATATCAGCATATGCTACCATGATAGGGGTGAGGGAGAGGATCATGGTGGAAGGCACCACTGTGGTTAGCTCAGACAGGTCCTCCTCTGGGACTGGAGCCAAGGCAGGATTGCGACTCAAAATAGCAGGCAGTACATTTAGTAGCCCTTTTATGAACCCATACTTGAAGTGAAAGTTACAAAAATCACTGTATGTGCGTGCTTGACGGTGAGCCAGCTTTTGAGATTTACTATAATACAGTAAGGATTTATTGTCAGTGAGTACTGTGACTTCATGCTTTGCTCCCTGATGAAGATATCTCTAATGAGTCAGGGACCATGACACTGAAGCCAATTCTTTTCATAGATTGCCAATGCTTGTTATTTGGTGGTGGTTTTCTTTAAGAAGTATGCCACTAGGTAATCCATCACTTCATGCTCTTGCAACAGTACCGCTCCCACTGCAACTGCTGATGCATCACATGCCACAATGAATGGCTTGGATGTGTCAGCATGCCGCAGGACTGGCGCTGACAGAAAAACAGTATTAATTGCCTCAAAGGCTTGTTGACACTCCTCTGTCCATTTGAGAGGGATATTTTTCCCTGTCAGTGGATAGAGGGGTGATGCCATCTGGGCGAGTTAAGGAGAAAACTTCTTTAGGAAAATCAAAGTGACCAGGAAACTTCTTGGTTGTTTTTGGGTGGTAGGGTTGGCCAGAACTGAAAGGCGTCCAGCTTAAAGGGGGGACAGCATACCATCCTTAAGGACCAGGTCCCCTTAAGAAAGTTACTTTCTCTCATATGAATTCACATTTGTTAGGCTTACCAAAGAGCCCTGACTTGAGAAGAGCAGCCATTAAAGCCTCCAAATCCTTGGTGTGCTGTTTATGGGATTTTTATATAGATTAAGATATCATATATGCAAGCGACAACACAGATAAATCTTAGGTCCCCCAGATATCATCAATCAATCGTTGGAAGGTTGCTAGTGCGTTATTCAGTTTAAAGGCAAACCTTAAACTGGATTATCCCACGCCTTGTCCTAATGCAGTGAGACACTCTTGGTGTCAAGAGAGTATCTGTAACTCTCGTTCCCAGCAAGGTGATGTGGGATGCAAACCCACATTGCTAGGGAACTAGCCGTTAAAAGAATGGGAATACAAGCACCTCGAGCAGTGCCAGTACAAAAGTACCCCAGGCAAGTATATAAATAGCAACATAAATTACCAGGTAAGTAAGAAACAACACCGCTTGAGTGGACCTCAGAGGGGCGTCCATAATCAAGTGCGGCTTGATGCCAGGGGCTTTGGGTGCCTCAATATGGAGGGGACCTGGGCGGCCCACAGGTGCCCCTGGGATTTTGGTAAGTTGCGAGATAAGGTAGTGGCCTACATGGTTGGAGACCTCCCCAAAGAGGTCCACCACCAGGGTTGCCCAATGAACCATTAGAAAATGTAAAATAATGGGGTGTTTTTTTAATAAGCAAGTCGATCAACAAGGAGTGGTGATCACAAAAACATATTTAAAACGAATTGGGGCAATTTGGGTTCTGCGGCAATGCGCCCAAGCCTTGACGTTCCAATAAACAGACGCTTCCGTCCATTTTGGTAAAATACACCGAAAGTGCCTTCACTTAAGTAGTTGAAGCCTTATTTTACCAGAAGTCAAAATCTCATAGCTGGAGTGGGACTCGAACCCTTGTTCTCCAACCAAGCTAATCGAACCATCTTTATTCAAAATGTAAATTGTTTGTTTTAAGGCCTGAGCCGAACTAAGAGGCTGGGCGTTTTGCACACCCTTAGTATCAACCTGGGCTTGCTTGGCTTGCACCCAGCGTTGATATAAGGTGTGCTTCAAGTCAGGAAGAGCCTGAAGCTTCATCTTCTGGGCCTCCTGTCGCCCAGCCTTGTTCCTAGCATCAGTGCCTACTATCATGTCATCCAACGTTGACATTACCCTCTCCTCCTTTTGGGCTCCACCCCCCCTCCAGGGGCGTTCGCTAAGGAGCTGTTCTTATGTGCTGGTGGCAACTTCCTAGCAGCAACGGCTGGCTTTGGCTGAGATCCTGCCGCCTCAAGGAAATGATTATGAGATGATTCGATCAGGTCTTGGGCATATACACAATCCCATGCTGAAACCCAGCTGTTCTCTGCTGCGTCAAACCCTTTCCATGATACCAAGTACTCAAGGCGTCACTTAACCCGGAGAGAGGCTACTATCTCCTCCACTTCCCATTCTGGTGCCCCATCCACAAGATAAGACTCAGGGGTCACAGGAGGAGGGCCTTCAAACAGGGTCAACTTGTTTTCATGGAAGACGGAGAAGATCCAAAATGCTGAGGGAAGATCCAACTGGTATGAGGCATGTCCCCACCTTTCTAACTACCCAGTAAGGACCAATCCTCTTTGGACCCAACTTTTTGCATGGTTGCTTGATAGGGATGTTGCGAGCATCAAGCATCACAAGATCCCTTTCCTTGTATGCTGGACCCACTCAGCGCTTTCCATCAGCATTCTTATTATAAACCAGCATAGCCGCCTCCAAACTTGTAGACACCCCTTGATGGACCTTCTTGAGAGTCTTGGCAAAGTCCAGCACCGCTTCCACTTTAGAACCACAGCTGGGCTCCATATTAAACGCAGGGTAAAGCCGTGGTTATCAAAAAAAGGTGAACAACCATTTGAGGAATGCAAAGTGTTGTTGTAACTAAACTGAGCCATGGGAAGGTGAGGAACCCAATCTGAATGGTCTGCGGTGGTGTAACAACGCAGAAATTGTTCCAAGCACTGATTCACTCGCTCAGTCTGCCCATCAGATTGGGGGTGATATGCTGTCAAACGGCAGGGGCGGATCTGAAGAGTCTTACACAACTCTTCCCAAAAGATGGATGTGAACTGGGGTCCCTGGTCACTGATGATTTCTTGAGAAACCCCATGAAGTGCAAATACATGGGTGACGAAAAGCCTAGCCATTTCAGCGGCAGTTATAGTTGTTCTTCAAGGAATAAAGTGAGCGAACTTTGTAAAGCGGTCCACCACCACCATGATTGCATCATACCCATCTGAAACGGGTAACTCCACAATGAAATCCACTGATAGGGAAGTCCAGGGTCCTTCAGCCTTTTGAACTGGTACCAGCAACCCTGCTAAAGGTTGCCGATTGGGTTTCATCTGATTGCAAATCAAGCACTCATTGCAGTACCGCCCTACCTGAATAAGCCCTTCCAATTGTAAGTGCGTCATATCAACTCCAAGGTTTTTGCTTTTCCCAGATGACCTACAGTGATTCCATCATGATGGCCCTGGATGATCTCCAGGCGCAGTGGTCCAGCAGGAACCCATAGGCGTCCCTGAAACCACACCATCTCATCCTTCATGTGATATCCCCTGGATAAGTCCTCCTTATTCAGAGCACTCTTAGCGAGAACAACAGCATATTCAGCCAATAATGGCTGAGAAAAAGCTACCTTCCTAAAAATGCTATATTCTGCTGCATTTTCCAAGGGCATGAGCGCTGGCGTATGTATCGTGGACTTAGGAAGTTGAGGCAGAATCATACCTGGGGAATCATCAACCGAGTGTTATGAATCTCTACCTCCTTTGGATCGGGAGCCAAAGCAGGGTTGCGGCTCAAAGCATCCACCAAACCATTCTCCTTGCCCTTGGTGAACTCATAGGAAAATGTAAATAGGGCAAGGGTCTCATGCCAACGCGTCTGACGTGGTGTTAAAACATGTGGAGCATGGTAATACAACAGGGCCTGGTGGTCAGTGCGTACCCAGAATGGTTGGGAAGAGCCATGTAAGTGGTGACGCCAATAAATCAGCGCCTCCACCACTGCTAATAACTCCTTGTCATATATGGCGTAGTTTAACTCATGCAGAGGCATTTTCATGGAAAAATATCCCACTGGATGCTCAAACCCATCTTCCCCCACTTGTAACAGGGCTGCAGCAATGGCAAAATTGGAAGCATCTGAGGACAAAATGAACTCCTTGGCAGGGTCAACATGGCAAAGGATGGATGTGGATAACAAGGTGCACTTCACCGCTTGGAAAGCCTCCTCCAGAATGGGGGACCACTGAAGCACCTTAGCCCCGCTAGCCTTATATAAGGGGGCTGCCACCTTGGAGAGACTGGATGTGAACTTCTTGAGAAACGTACACGTCCTCAAAAAACTCCTCAATTCCTTGACAGAGGTTGGGGTAGGCCACTCCCAAATAGCCTTTTCCTTGTCTGGAGTTATCATATGGCCCTTGTCAAACACGACGTTGCCCAGAAAAGTAACCTGGGACTTAAAGAATTCGCATTTACTAATCTTGAGGGTAAGGCATGCAGCCCTCTATCTCTCCACTACTTGTTGAAGGTGAACTGCATGTGACTTGGGATCAGGGGAAAACACCAGAATGTCATCCATGTAGGCAACCGCACATACCCCCAACAAGTCTCCCAACGCAGCATCAATGCGGCGTTGAAAGATGGCAGGGGCATTCTTAAGCCTAAAAGGCATAACCCAGAACTGGAAAATTCCTTTTCTGGTATGGAATGCGGTTAACCACTCCTGGCCCTTCTTTATCCATATTTGATTGAACGCATTGAGGCAATCCAGCTTGGAGAAGACTTTTGCCTTCTCCACATAACGCGCAATCTGGAAATCTAAAGGGATGGGAAGGAGGTCGGGTACAGTCACATTGTTTAAGTTCCCATAATTGTCACATGGACGTAAAGTTCCATCTGTCTTCTCCACAAAAAGCAGTGGGGAGCAAACTGGGGAGCTACGCTGAAAAATGGCACCCTTAGCCAACTGCTCCTTCACCCATACATCTAGAACCTCCTCCTCCCGGACAGTCAATGGGTATATGGGAGAAGAAATACACACCAGATCCACAGTAAGTTTAAATTCACAATCATACTCGGAATGTTCTGGTAGCGTACTAGCTGAAGCTGCATCAAAGGAGGATGCCAACTCTTTCAGGCAAGAAGGTAAGGAAAGTTCCACAGGGGGCTTCGCCAAAGGGGCAAGATATGAATTGGGAATATTGGGCCAATGGGGTAATTTACCTGAGGCGTTATCCTCTGACAAAAGAACAATTAACTGGTGACCGTTAGTTAAAAACAAGGTTAAAGTGCTTTCTTTTAAATTTGTTCTGACATCAAACTTTCGCCACCACTCAACCCCCAAAATGATGGGAAACAAGAGGTTTTCGATAGCTTAAAACTGGTCAGACAATAGATAAGAACCAATTTGGAAATTGATGGGCTCCATGATATTCAGTGCGGGAATACCTTGAGATGCCCCACCCCTAACCATACCATCTGGTGAGTAACTCAACTCAAGGTAGTCAGCAAGATTTTAATTAATAAAATTATTTGAAGCACCAGTATCCACCAAAATCGTTGTGCTGAATTTTCCAAAAGAGGATGTAAGGGTAGCAGTCAACAAGAAATATCCAGAATGGGATTTATTCAACTCAGAAAACGCCATCAACTCACCAGAAAATTCTTCCTCTGACTTGAACAAGCCATCAGGGTATGTTTTGGAATCATAGAAGGGGGAAGGATAGTGGGCCACTCTTACTACTGAGGCCACATATCCCACCCCACCTTCTGCAGGTGCATAGACATCCTTATATTTGTGGCGCAGTTCCTTCTCTACTTCCTGGGAACCCCTAATCTTGGTAGGGGTCAAGCGAGGGTTCACAGGAGTAATCTGATAAACTGAAATTGAGTCCTCCTCTAGACCATATGAGCAAATAAATGGTTCATTTTGAGATAAATCGCTTGCATTATAAAACGCATTTTTTCATTCAAACCAACCCCCATATGTTTTGAGGGTTCCGTGTGCATTGTTATCCAGGGCCATCACCCCCAAGCCCAGAGCTGATGCCTTGGCGTGCTCCTCAGAAATGTGTCAGGGGAAAAAAATGATACCAGAATCCTTTTTGTTAATTGCGGGTTCAGACCCTAGGATGTTCCCAATTTCTGCTGAGATGGGAGGAAATCAGTGGAGAACATCTCACAATTCAAGGAAAACTAACTAGTTGAGGAGGCGGTATTTATAGGGATGACCATGGGTGACATCATTGCGGCGGAATTGACTGAAACTGTTACATCATTCTCAGGGCTAGACCCCTGTGCAGTTTCAAATTTGGAAGTCATCAAAGGATTTGAAGGATAAGATTCCCTCATTTCCAAAGGCGCGCGCGACTTTTTGGCACCCATATTTATATGATTTGATCTGATGATGGCCAAATTACCTGGCCCCTTCCAGGTTGGGGCGGAGAAACCACCCCAAAGGATTTTGACAAGATGATCGAATTTGGAAGGAGGCGACTGCCAAATTGGGGAGTTACGTATTGATATATCCAAGGTCAAACGGAGAAATGACGTTTTAACCTCATTAGTTAAGGGCAAAGCCTGGGCTTTTTCACAGAATTCACTTAGGTAAACCTTCATTGGATGACCCACTTGACGCAGAGAAAAGAACTTGAAGAAGGAATGGAAGGAGGCTTCATCAGGTCAATTCTGCTCTAAGACCTGTTCCAAACCTCCTATTGCATTCCACAAGAGAGGCTGGGTGCGGAGTACCACAAAAACCCAGTCGCCAGCCTCAGGAGACAACTGGGACAATAGATCCACTCCTCACAAAAGCGGACAGGAACCAGACAAATTGTTTTTGTCTAATGAGGGTTTTTGTTCCAGGGAAGCTAAGGCCTGGTGAATTTCCGAGTAAATTTTGGGAGAAAGGTGGGGAATCACAATCTTAGGATTGCAAAAAGTCTGAGACCACCAGGTATGAGCAAGAAGGGTGGGTACTTCCCAGTTGGTAGTTGCAAGAATAACGCTGAGATGCACTAGTACAAAACCAAATGAGAAAACTGTGGTGAGCACCATCGTGGCAGTGACAAATGGCCAGCGCACCCAATTTACTAATGAAGAAAGTCCCACACGGATAATTCTTATGCACATATAATAAAAAGGTTAATCAACTAATGTCAAGAGAGTATCTGTAACTCTCTTGTTCCCAGCAAGGTGATGTGAGATGCAAACCCACATTGCTAGGGAATTAGCCATTAAAAAATGGGAATACAAGCACCTTGAGCAGTGCCAGTACAAAAGGTACCCCAGGCAAGTATATAAATAGCAACATAAAATACCAGGTAAGTAAGAAACAACACCGCTTGAGTGGACCTCAGAGGGGCGTCCATAATCAAGTGCGGCTTGATGTCAGGGGCTTTGGGTGCCTTGATCTGGAGGGGACCTGGGCGGCCCACAGGTGCCCCTGGGATTTTGGTAAGTTGCGAGATAAGGTAGTGGCCTACATGGTTGGAGACCTCCCCAAAGAGGTCCACCACCAGGGTTGCCCAAAGAACCATTAGAAAATGTAAGATAATGGGGTGTTTTTTATTAAGCAAGTCAATCACCAAGGAGTGTTGATCACAAAAACATATTTAAAATGAATTGGGGAAATTTGGGTTCTGCGGTAATGCGCCCAAGCTTTGAAGTTCTAATAAACAGATGCTTCCATCCATTTTGGTAAAATACACCGAAAGTGCCTTCACTCAAGTAGTTGAAGCCTTATTTTACCAGAAGTCAAAATCTCATAGCTGGAGTGGGACTCGAACCCTTGTTCTCCAACCAAGCTAATCGAACTGTCTTTATTCAAAATGTAAATTGTTTGTTTTAAGGCCTGAGCCGAACTAAGAGGCTGGGCGTTTTGCACACCCTTAGTATCAACCTGGGCTTGCTTGGCTTGCACCCAGCGTTGATCTAAGGTGTGCTTCAAGTCAGAAAGAGCCTGAAGCTTCATCTTCTGGGCCTCCTGTCGCCCAGCCTTGTTCCTAGCATCAGTGCCTACTATCATGTCATCCAACCATGACACTTGGCCTTCCTTGACTCTCACCTGGTTAAAGGCATTAACCATGTCCAACTTTGAAAAGACTCGGAATTTAGCAATGGATTGAGCAATGGTTTGTTTTGAGGGGGTATGGATCTGGAACTATCACATTGTTAACATGGCCATAGTCCACACATTGGCGTAAAGTCCCATCCATCATCTGGGCAAAGAAAACTGGTGAGGCAATGGGGGAGGATTTCTTAATAATCCATCCTTTGTCCAGCATGTCATCTAGCCATATTCCCAGCGCCTTGTCTTCTTCCTCCATCTGAGGGTACAACGGGCAGTTGATCTTAACAAGATGCACTGTTAGCCAGAAGGCAAGATCATATTCTGAATGGGGAGGAAGTTGGGTTGCAAGTCTCATGTCAAAGACATCCTTATATGGGGTTAGGAAGTTGAGAAAATCTTTGGGGAGGTCCAAAGGGGGCAGCTCAGAGGAAGAACTTGAGTTGAGTGAGGGCTCTGTTGTAAGAGTTTTAATTAGTGGGAATTTCCCGCTAATTCTCTTATTGGCAAAGGAAAAAGAATTAAGTTCCAAATTGATGTTCACCTGTTGGCGATTCCACCACCCTACCCCCAAGATGACAGGCTATAGTAAATCAGGTACAGCTGAAAAATGGTCGCAGAAGCCAAATTTGTGGATGAAGAACTGCACTGGACGTTGGACAGTGTGGCAGGTCATTGGTGCAGATGAACTACTAATATAGAAGGAGCTTGCACCGTGTCAAGGTCTGGGGAGTGTGCCACTCTCAGATCCATAAAGTTGCCCACTGCTCCAGTATCAAGGAGTGCTTGTACTGTGACCTTTTTACTCCTACTCTGAAGGTATTGGGAAACAGGAAATAAGCTTAATCCTCTTAGTTGGTCATGGAAAGAGAGAGGGTAGCGGAAAGTGGGGTTAACCTGATAATGAGAAGTGGCCCCTTGGTAACCAAAGAGCTACTCTGATTCTCATGGGATCCCTTTGTTAAATTCTCATGGACTCTAAGCAGGATGGGATTGGATGGATCTACCACTATGAATTTGTTCATCACTGTTGTGGGGGAGGATTTTCATGGTTCTGTATGTTAAATGAGGCTTACCTGATTGAAGAAAGACTAGGCTCAGTGGTATGAGAATCAGGTTCCTGATCAGGTGCAACATGGGCTTCCACCCGGGCCATTTGGATGGGTGTTAGGGTAGGATTACTTGTGTCCAATGTCACAGTCAACTCCTCATCCGCAGAGAAGGGGAAGGGACTCTCCACTGGTGGTTTGTTACTCTCAAAGTAACCTGCGGGTAGGGAGATAACACTGCAACCCCAGTGGAGCGCTTCCCTGAACTCTTATTCCCTGAAGAGGTAGAAGCGGGTGGTTTGGACTGAAAAAACTAGCTGGGAGGGTGTTTGCAGTTGGAGGAGATGTCATTACTGCCACTGATGGTATACTTTCATGGAAGGGTTTTGCACCCACTGAATACACTAAGGTAAATGCATCATTCATGGATACTGGAAGAGGATCCCATGCGGCATTGTTAGCTGCAGAGTTGTCCAAGGATGCTCTGAAAGCTGACACTGCAGTGTCCTTAGGGATCCCATCTGAAGGTACTAACTGTCAATACTGGGCTCCCAAGGCCCAGTCCGCCACTGGCCCTATACCATTCACCCCCATATGTGGCCATACCAACTCTGATTGGTCCTGTCCAAATGGACAGCCTTGCCAGGCACACCATGCTGAGGTGTGGTACACCGGCCTCTGTCACCTCAGACCCCGGTCAGAGGTGCCCCCAAAACCTCTTTCTACTCACAGGGTCAATGGGCTGAGGTGCGGCTAACCAGCCTTTGTCACCTCGGGCCACTCTGGCTCTGAACTAGCCAGGGCAAGACCTCCCCAAAAGGAGCCCAGCGCATCCACCCCCTTTCCCTGAAGAGCCACCATCTGCTGGCCAACAACTCGCATTAAATAAATTAAATTTAAATAAAACAAATTAGCGAAAAGTGGCTTTTATTGGAAGTATTGAACTCAAAGTTGGAATATTTTTCCAAAATGAGGGCCCATTGGGGCTTGAACTCACTTTGAAATACTTCCAGAAAAGGCTATAAGAATTGTGGGTAATAAGGGCTCAAAAGCCTCCAGAATTGATGGCAACCAGGCAACTCAGTGGAAAAATAGAGGGAACCTCAGAACAAACAACCAATTAAATGAACCGATTTATTTAAATTTATTCCGTTATCAACCTGAATAGGAAAATCCTACTCATAATAACAGAATTGCAACTATCAACACACACAAATCTCATAATTCCCAACCTTATGAGATTCATGTGCAATCGCGATCATTACACTAATGCTGTGAAGGCCTTTAATAGTGAAGGCAAATCAGTGACCTTATGATGGGGGGTAAAGAGATAGTAGAGGCAGGACGTCTAGATTCAGTTGCTTGGACCATATCAGATACTATAATCAATAAGGTAGTTTGATTCCCCATTTTGTTTGCAGCCTGTAATACTCCTCTGACCCAGAGGCGTGCTTCTCCATCAAGAGCATCTAAGAAAGCCACACTTCTCTGTGCATCAGTGGGAGTGGGAGTTCGTGAACCTCCAGCTGCAAAGCGTACATAATGCTCTTCCAGAGCAACTAGCACCTGTTCTGCTACTTCATGTGATGGGACTGGGGGGGGGTTCCCATTGTTACTACACTTACCAAAGGTGCAGCCTGATTTACTGGTGCTGAATGGATGCTATTCTGGGTCAATAGAAGCTGTTTGCATGCTCTGCAGAAGGAGATGGTTGACCATTAAGAGAAAACTAAGTCACATAGGGAATGCAAATTCATTGTGATTAAGTGAGCAACTGCTTTGCCTGATCCCATGAGGAGGGTGGAAAGTGCTAAAGTTTTTGGTTGGTCCATTATGTCATGGAATCTGCTGATTAGAGTAAGAATGTGCTTCCAATCTGGGTATGTAACAACCCAGTGGAAAGCCCAGAATGCCAATGGCATAGCAGTTCTGATCAGTTGTAGGAGGGATCCCCTATTATTTTTTTTGAGAAAAAAGTTAAAGAATATACCAAAGGCCCTCATAGCAAACCAAATGGCTGCAATGGGGCAACCGCAAATCTTTCTGTGTCATCCTTCAAGGGTGGGAGAGGCAAAGAGGATGACCAAACCTCCTGGGTTTGCAGTTGGTGACCTCTGGACTCTTTTTCCAAACTATCTTATACTGGTTCATCATAATAAAAATTCTAAAATTATTAAAATTTTCAAACTTTTTGAAATGCTGATTGGGCTCACAAATTTAATCAAATTGAATCAATTCGACTATCAGGAGGCCTTGGGCTTCGCCTTGTGCCCATTGAAGGGCTTTGAGATGTGTTTAAAGGTTGCTGACGTTTCCAGAATGGCGGATCAATTTAATTTATTGATTTGGATAGGATTGGCCCTTGGTGAGATGGCCCAGATGGTCCAGTGCCTAATCACCACCTCACAGTTGCAAGGATAGCTGTTCCTCACCTCTGAACAGAGAATTGTGTTTAGCGGAGATGGCCTCATTTCACCCAAATTGTGCTGAACAACCAGTGGATTGGCGGGTTGAATTAGATTGAATTCTACAACTATTCCATGAAGTGGGAAGTGGACCCGTAGCTTGTCTACCAGGTGCTGAATGGGAAATAGGTCATTGCAAAGAGTTCATAGGATCCAAAAACTCTTCAGAAGCGGTGGATTGGCGTCATGAGCCTGTGGCAAATTCTTTAATCACAATCACCATTTGGTGGGCCACCAGGTTGATGGCTTGGAGGGCCCACTCGATGAATATTGTCCCTATAATGCAAAATGCTGCATACTTTGTTGGGTTAAGTGAAAGTATATTGGAAAAAAGATGGAGTTCGCGGAGTAGGTTTGGGTAGGATCAGCTTTATTTAAACTTAAGAGTGAGAATGGACTGACAACTGCTCCTTCCAGAGGCAGTTGCCTTATATATGAGAAATGGAAAAAAGGGGGTCATGGGTGTGTTTCCTTGGACAGTGGCAGCTGACTTACTCATGTGTACTCAGCCTGGTCTTGGGCATCATCATCCAGATTACACAAAGTTCACAAAAGTTCTGACAACATAGTCTGATCTGCCAGGGAGGGACCCTCACTGATCCAAACTTGATTGGATCTACTTGGTTTAAAGGGGTGGCCAAATTGGACTCCTCCAGGGTCAATTCTGACAGTTTATTAAAAAAAAATTTTGAAATTTTTAAAAACGGATTTTTCACTCAGATTGGCTTTCCCATACCCAGAATTTCAAATTCTATGTTCCAGACCAGGTTTCCTGACTCAGGAATCATTTCCTGAGTTTGAAGGCAAATTTCTTCTTTTCCAAGGAAGTGAGAGATGACGCAGTGGAGGCCAGTGAAGGGTGGAGGTGCCTTTGGTGACTTCTGGCCTGTATTACCTCCCTACAAACCTCTTTTATCCTTTCAACCAGAGAAGAAGCAGTTAAAGGGGATAAAGTGGAGGGATATTTTGGGGCCAAAGCAGTGACCTAACGTTCATCAACCACATGTCCCAACTCCCCAGTTGAGCCAAGGGCTCCACAGGGGCATTAGGTCCCTTCTTCTTCCTATAAGGGACCTTTTCCTAATTTAAAGCAATAGTTTGGGTCTCCAGACTTACAATAAGAACCATAAAAATTTCAAGATGCTGCAGATAATAGAGTGTTAAATTTCTATAACAGATCATTGAAGCTTTAATTAAGAGGTATGATTGTGTACCAGTTGACACTTTAAAAAATGCCAACTCTCCATATTGCACGTCTATAACCTGCACCCACTTTCTCAGCACTTACTGCAGCCCAAATACCCTCTGGGTCCACCACCAAGGAAGCCTTTTCTCACACCGGTATATATATATAATCTCTTATGAAAGCTACTCAGTCACCCTATGCATGCAACACTCTCAGTGAGTTGGCTATTTCAGACTCCTCAAAATCCTGCTGACGCCATGCTTTGAGCCCCAAAAGGGGCTAAACCCATCTGTCTAAACTTTAAACCTTCACCTATAATTTCAATCAACCTCCCATTATGATTCACAGAGCACCAAAATTATTTGTACTAATTCGCCCAATGAGGAATCCACTGATTTGGAGTATTGTTCCTTGCACTAGTTCCATTCCCATATGTCCAAATTAAACCTCAAAATGGCACTTTAAAGTTGGAACTATTTGTCACAAACTTAATCTTTAGTGATGCATCGTTCATATTTTGAGCTCAGCCAATCATATACATCTAATACTCTGGTTGATTTTGGACCCTTGGATTGGAATGAGGATGAGTCATTACCATCCTCCCAATTAACTAAAACTAATGCCAATATGGATGGGACTCCTCACTCTAGTGATGAGCTGCTAACTACCACACAGCATCAGGCAGCGACTTCAACTTCCAGAGCATGTCAACACAAGGGTACCCCTTGACCTTGACTAAAAAACCAACATAATTCACAACTGTTATTTCTACTCAAAACAAGCACAAGTTCACCAAGAGGGCCACTGTGGCATGGCAAAAACCTCTGGCACCTATTTTTTTAAGCTGACTTAGGTGAGGCGACGTTAATTGCTAAAGTCAAAAAGAAATGGGACAAATCAGAGCGCGTAAACACCTGCCTCCTTATCTCACCCACGTAATTTACCACTACTATAATCATAAAAGATAAAATACTACACATAGGATTCCTTTATCTATTTTGTGACAATTGCAGAAGCTTTCTTATTCAATATCACCATCTGATAATCAATTCTTTACACTAAATCAATGTTGTTTTACTGAAAAGCTTTATTGGATCATGCTGCCACCACTAAAGTTAATATCCCACGTAGACTCTTTGCTTATCCTGAACCCACTTTAATGTGGAGAGGATTTAGTGGGTAACATTCTCCAACCTACCAGCAACTTTGGACACAGAGTCACTAAATCTAGCGCTTTATCGCGGACTGATATTTTTTTTCTAAACTATCAGTGATCTCCAGCATCCCCTCCTACTACGCCCTACACAAAGTACTCCATTGCTAGGCATTAATTATCCCTCCAAAACTGTAGCCCACAAACTAGAGGCCATTCCCATGTGTATGTCTTAGGTGCATGCCCAGAGATCTTTTTGGTTGACCCTGACCAGGTGCGCCACAATGTCCATAATGCAAAGCTATTGTTCTCCTTTATAGCAGCTGCATTTCTCAAAACAGCTCCTCTCCGCCGGGCATAGAAATTAAACTAGTTCAAAAGCTCTTGTGTGTCTTTAGTTGCAATTCCACAACTCATTCTATGGGTTTCCGTTCAGGATCTGACCACTGAAGTCCTTGTCATGCAGTTAAAACTGCAGTCCCAATGGTAATTTAAACATCCTTTGCACCCAAAACCCTGCCAGTGAGCACACCTCTATCTCCTAGTGCTAATACCCTCACAAACAAAGCAAAAAGCATCTCCTACGAGATGTCCCTCGTTGGCTCCCCAATAAATTCTGCTGCACCCCACTCAGTCTTTACCAGTGATCTTTTATAAAACTTCAGTTCCCACAAAAGCTCAGAAAAAAGCACCGAATAACAAAAAGTGGCCCATGGTAGATGTGACACCCCAAAAAGTCACAATCCACCCACACAGCACATCTCAAAAGGCTCGTTTGTGGTGTTAAAGGATGTAAAAATGGACTTTGATCTGTCAATTACGCTCTACAGAAGAAACTATTAAGCACCCTAAGGCCTTCTTTATCAATATAGCGTGAGAAGCATCCTAGGCTTGCTTATTAAGTCCAACTCTACCACTATATTCAGCCCTCAGTCCTTCAGCGCTCTTCATGTATAGCCACCCAAAGTCAAGCTAAATGACAGAATACAAGATGCCTCACATCTGTAGGTTTAAGCTCTGGTAACCTCATAGCGTGTAGGGGACAACTATAAGTCCCCTGAGGCAGCATCCTGGCCCTGCAATTTATCAATGAAAATGGGTTGTAGAATTTAATCAATGATACCGCCTCCTCAACAACTTTATGTCAGCAAAGATTGACATCGCTGCTGTCCAGGTACTTCATATCCTTTCCCACGAATTTTAATTATGAAATGGACAAAGATGTAGGAAACATTTTTATGGACAAGACATGTCGTCCTTTCATTTTAAGACCCAGAATAAAAACAATTCCTTTTTATAACATCTGGGTGACTGTAACATATTGGCCAAACTCACTTCCCAGATTTCTCTTACTCTGCAACAAGTATCCAAATTCCTAATGCAGGTCAGGTGTAAAACCCGCTCTTTGATCATTTGCCCTAGCCAATCTCCCATGGAAACATAAAACATGGGGGATTTCAACATCACCACAAGTCAATATGAGACAATTACCCTCCACAGTGAAAATTTGCCCAGGGTTCACTAAACTCAGGACTTCCTTTTCTCTACCAGATTCACTGATGTACTATCTCCTCCGCGTCTTGTCTCAGTTTTATGATTTGAACCCAGATCAATGGAGGGGCCTTCATGTCAGCATCGCAAATTGACATTTCATTGATTGGCTCCCTGCTTGTTGGCTGCGCCTCCTCTCCATATCTCTTGAAAATAAACTAAGCAACCACAGGTTAATCATTGTTGTCTCTACCATGACGCTTAATCCATTAGGCAGGTTTTGGTCGAGATTTTTCTGGAACTTCTTATCAACCTCCTTCTCTAAAAAACAAGCTACAAACGACCATCTAGTTGCCCTCATATTCCTCATCCCACCTGATTGACCCCAACGCTAGATGGGTGACAACCAAGGATAAAATCACCCACTTCTCCTACAACTACTCTAAGGCTCAAATGACTGTAGCTCACGCCAGAGTCAAATGGGCTGAAATCAGAATTAGGAACTAAGAGCGGTATTTGCAGCCACTACCCCCAGTGGTTGAATAAAATGAAGCTGCGCAAGAGGTTCTCTATCTGGAACTCAAACTATAATAAGAATAGGTGCATACTTCACCTTGTATAGCTATTATTCACAGTATAAATGTCTCACATGCTACTATAAAAAGTAGAAAGCCCAGTAAACTGTGTAGAGGTCCCAGCCCCTGAAGATCAATATCACCACAGACATTAAAATAATTATTCATGAGATTCTCATTTTTACTATTTCTTTTCCCAAGCAATTGGTGGACCCATCAACTTTTAGGGACTTCCTGAGGAAGAATCCAGTGCCGCAAATAATCCACATACTTATGAAGCTCTTTTGGCGACAGATTTTACCAAGAAGTTATGTTAATCCTTCTTTATCCTCGCGTCTCAAATCCTGTGACCCTGACGACATAACATTCAAGTTGTACCTTCTGAAACTGGTGGTGATAGCAATCCCTCTGCCTTTCTTTCTACCCTCATGGTAAATGTCTAGGTTTTCCCTGACTCTAGAAAATTTACCAAGACCATTGCACTAAAGTCAGACTGCAAGAACATTGACAACTTACAACCCGTAGTGCTAATAAACATGGACCTCAAGCTTTATATGAAGTTCTTGGCAACCACATCACCAAATGTGTGTTGCCTCTCCTAAACCCCTTCCATCATGGTTAAATCAGGGAATTTAATGGGACAACTATAACGATTCTCTAGCAACTCTGACTACTATTATCACATAGGGTGAATTGCTTTGTGGCTCTTCTGACATGAAGAAAGCCTATGACCGGGGTGATCAGTACATTATTGCTATCCTAGCCTGCTTACACCTCCCTCGTGGCTAGGTGCTGAATATCTGGCTCCATGAACAGCCCCCACACAAGAGACTTAGTGCCAAAGTGCTTTATAGTATCAGTATTAGTCAGACAAGGTCTCTGTAAAGGGACCCCCTGTTCTCAATCCTTTTTGACATTTCCCTTGATTCCCACTAATACTACTTACAGGATAAGCTAAATGGGAATTAGATCTTGTTAGGCCCAAACCAGCACTATGGCCTTAGAGGATGACACGGCCATTGCATTTGTCTTCTTTGAGGATAATGTCCTCACTTCCACGAAACTTGAATGGTACATCAAGGCGTCTAACACCAATGTCAACAGCTCTAAGACAATGGTAGCACAGGTCAGCTAGCCAAGCTTTTTATTACTAGATGGTTTTAACCCAAAGGGGTGCATTCAATGATGTTTATGAATTTCGCCTGGGATCCTATGAGCCTGACGAGAGGGAATGAGAGAGTGGAGGCTATAAAAAGGGATGAGGTTTATTACGCTAGAACTGTGCTGTAGTGACAACTAAGCGGTGGTAGACTGACGACGTGGTGCAGACTTTCAGGCCTTCTTGAAGTGTGCCTAAAAGTGTTTTAAAGCATGTGTTAAGAGTCTACATTTGCAGGGTAAAAGGCAGCACGAAGGAAAAGAGTTATAGATTGTTCAGATGAACATGGCATAGGCGAAAACTCATTGATGGTTGTAGGCATGTAGATTCTTCATAGAGAACATGTCTTTTAATGATGTCCAGACTAAGGACGAGCAGGGAGGATCACGAGGACCTTTGGTCAGAATGTAGCATCAATCTGAACAGGTAAAAAACAATGGAATTGGAGACAACAGTATCTGAGTAGAAATAACAGCTCTGGTGTTCAAAGTGGGGCCAGTGAGATCACCTGTTCTATATTAAAAGTTTCAGAAAACTCCATGAGGGCTTAACAAACTTTGTTGAAAAGAGGGAGCCGTTCACGTCCTTCCAGAGATGCTAGAGGTTGATTTTCACAAGAAAATGTAGCTTGAGAATATGTGGTTGAATGAGTTGGTTGGACCAAAGGTTGATCCAAGTTAAAGAAGAGTGAACATTGTGAACAATGTTGTGGTTATGAGGGCTGAGGCCAGGGCCATCTCTCCTGTATAGTAATGTGGTATAATTGCATGAGCAAAATCGTTTCAGGATAAAGTGAGCCTGGTTCCATTAGGGAGACAAGGACGGTTTTATGCAAAGGCTGAATAGTGTGATTCACTTTATGAAAGAGGTCAGTAATGTCCTTGAAATACCAAAATATGCTGACACTGACTGGAAGAAATCGGTGGTCCATTAGAGCATGAGGGTTGTGTTCCAGCTGACAATTATCCGTGGAACTTCAGGTAGATTGTGGTTGCATGGGATATTGTGTTCAAAAGCCCAAGAACCCCTCCATTATGAAGTCTCTCAATGTTTGATAGTTTTAACAGATGGTTTGAGTCACATATACAACAAGAAGTACATTGAACCACATATAAAAATGCCTGTAAATGGTCAGACATGGATGAGGAACCAGAGTTTTGAGAGGAGGAAAATGTTAGCCATCAGAGATTAATCCTATGGGGTGATGTGCCATTAGTTCTAGTTGTAGTTTTGGAAATTTGTATTAAGTATCAAATCCTCATTGTCTTTGAGCACAGCCCCATATTGGTTGATGAGAACGCCCAGGTGACTTATAGTACCCCTTTATTAGATCAAGGACAACTGGTAAGGGAAGGTAAATAAGCCATCCTGTACAATTATTGTCTTGAGATTTTCTACCTTAACATTTGAATGTTATTGTTAGAATTTCAACTGATTTGTCCCTCACCGATTCTTCAACTCCTAGTTTTCTAACACTGGTTACTGATAGAGATTTATGATGAGAAACTCATCAGGATAATTATGAGAGATTAAGTTTATCTCAATCAGTAAAAGAGAAGATTTAATTGCTCTTCAATTAAAACAATCTTGTTGGAAAAGGACTACTGAAAAATCTGCACTTAATTGAACCTTCCACTTATAAAGGCTAGTATTTTTTTTAAGATTCTATCTATATATTTATATTCAGCTCTTGCTTTTAGTTGAGACTCCAACTAAGTAACTTTGAGATGTATCTGACAATA
Organism: Massospora cicadina; assembly: GCA_022478985.1. Lineage (NCBI taxonomy): Eukaryota > Fungi > Entomophthoromycota > Entomophthoromycetes > Entomophthorales > Entomophthoraceae > Massospora > Massospora cicadina. The sequence goes on along the minus strand of JAKSZP010014946.1, from coordinate 46,620 downwards.
TTTTCATGTAATACAAAACTCCAAAATTGGTGCTCACTACAGGGGGCCTCCATGACATGATCTAGTGAAACCGTCTATCACAATGATGGAGTCTTATTTTTATCCAAAGATTATACAACAACGGGATGGGTAATATTAACAAGGGTGCAGACTACTAGGACTGAGATTCCAAAACACCGTCCATGTTGGAATTCTGAGTCTATCTGGAGCTAAATGTCCCAAATTAAGTTCTATTCAAAATTCAATTGAAACCTGGAGCTTTTCAGTAAACCATTCAGCATCTCCTCAATGGTATTTTTTTTCCTGAGATCTGTTCTAGTCGGTCTAGGGCCAGTGCTGTGCCCTCCATGATGTGGGGATTTATATAAAACTTCCCAATTGCCCAGGATTAGTACCAGGATATGTTTGGGCCAATTCGTGCATCCTGCTATATACTACTTATTACAAAAAATCGAGATCCATCATCAAGTGATAATAAACTATTGAAAGGTCTTTAATACAAGAATAACTATGTCTATAAATTCTATAATATGGCTCCAAATTTAGCAGAGAAAATTGTGATGCAGATATTGGCAATCACAAGGTTTTTATTAAAGCACAATGGCAAGTATCTCAACTGTATTACAGACTATCCTTTTTTACCAACTCTCAGGTATCAGCACTTTCAAAAAACTCATGCCAAATGGAAAAACAGTCTTATGTCTAAAACCGCTTAAGTCTAGTCAGTGGAAAAAGAATTCAAGAATCATCTTCAAGCTTTAAATAAGAATTAGCCTAGTAGGGAAACCCCCTGGGATTATGGGTCCACCCAAAATTCAAACTTTCTACAGGACAAACAGGTTCCCGTGGGCATATTGGGCCAGTGGACTTATTAGTATGAGCGGACTTACTAGCCTCCTGGTCCCGTTGGACCAACAGGACTATGTGGACCTCCTGGGCTGGAAGGACCTCCCAGACCCCCATGTCCTGTAAGGGCCTTCTGGTCCTCTGGACTGATACAACTCCTAAGCGCCTTGAATTATTTCTCTCCTATTAAAAATAACCTAAAATTGCTCACCAAGATTATCAAACAATTATAAAGTTCAAATTTATAAGGTAGTTGAAGAGTGTAACCTAACCCCCAGATGAGTACCTATTGACCCCTTCTGCCATTACATTCCTTATCTGATGAATTGAAGATTTTTGGAAAATGTTCCTAATTTCCAGCGAAGGTTTATATGAACAGACTCAGATGCCCCAAGGATTAAGTAATGCCTCCCTTCTTTCCAGCCAGCCATGAATGGGATACTTAGAGATTTATAGTTATCTTGTGTATTGTTATATTTATATGACATCACCATATTTTCAAAAACTTTTACAGAACACTTAGACCACTACGCAAGGTTTTTTAATGTAGCAGAATTTGCTTAAATCTCAAACCTTCAAAATGCTCGTTCTTTCAAAGTGAATAGAATTTTTAGGTCATAAGGTCTCTTTAAAAGGAATTCAATCTCTTCCAAACAAAATCAAGGTCATTAAAAATGCCTCCTCTTACAACCTTGCGAGATATTCAAGTCTTATTAGAAATAGTAGATTAATATCAAAGTTTATACCCAAGTTTGCTGATATGGCTGAACCATTAGTTCATCTATTGCAAAAAGGATTACAATTTGGGTGGAGTTAAGCTCAATAACATTCCTTAACTCACTTAAGAAAGCTTTAAATAAAGCTCCTGTCTTAACCCACTCACAATTTTTTCAACCTTTTATATTACACACTGATGCTAGTAATCTATCCATAGGAGCTATATTTTCCCAATATGACGAGGAACAAATTGACCATCCTGTGGCTTATTTCAGAAAAACTTTATTTAAGGTTGAACTAAATTACAGCTTAACTGAACGCAAATGTCTGGGTGTAATAATTTTTAATGAGCATTTTCGCCCTTTTCGTTATGGAAAACATTTTTCTGTTATTAATGACAACTCTTCCTTAGGATGGTTGCAAAATATGAAAGATCCAGATTGGAGGTTAGCCTGTTGGGACTTAAAACTACATAATTACAACTTTTCTATTATACATCAATCTAGATAAAATTATTAAAACACTGATGGACTATCTCAATTGCCTATTCTAACTTTGGGCCCAAAGAAGGAGGAATGCTTGTATGAACTAATTGGGTGGCCTAAATTATGGGATACGGAGTCTAAAGAGGATGAAAACTTTCCTATATTATTTGCTAAGGATATGATGATCAAAGATGGGTTATTATTTGAAAAAGTAAACGCTAAATGGCTACATTTCCTGCACCCCAACTCCGGTTTTAACATCACTATGGAAGGACATAACCAGGTAGGCCAGGGAGGCTTAAAGAAAACTCAAAAATGGTTAAAAATCCGTCACTAATGGAATAATATGATTTTCACCATCAACGATTCTATTTATGCTTGCCTCTTTTGTAAGAGTCATAGGACCTTTAATTTTATCTACCAACATCAAGTAATCCCTCCTACTAAGGCCTTTGAAGTAATAAGTATCAATGTTATAAGACCCTTACCACGAGGATTGCATGGGCATCAATATATTATTATGGCTGTCAACCACCTAATTAAAAGGGTTGAAGCTTTATCCATTGTTACTCCTACTGCTAAAGCTACAGCCCTATTTCTCTATCATCAGATTATTATGCAAAATAGATGTCCTAAAGTTCTTATGTCCGATAATGGGACTAAATCTACTTCTCATTTGTTACAAGAGTTGTCAAAACTATTTACACCACCCAGAAACTCGTGGTTCCTTACCATCCTCGACCAACAGAGCCATTAAACAAGTTAAAGGAACTTTAGTAGCTATTCTAAGAAAATAGCTTCCAATGATCCTTCTAGATGGAATTTTTACTTACCCAGTGCTTTGTCAGCTTATCAGATTAGTTGCCATCGCATTATTAAATGTCGCCATTTAAAGTATTTATAGAAGAAATCGCTCAGTTTGTCAAACATTCAAGCTATCCTAGATGACAATGTTCCAAAGAATGCTGATTTAGCTATGCAAAATATAGCCAATAAAATTTCACTTACAAACCCAAGCTATAGAGTCAATTGAAACTACTAAAAGAAAGGTATCTATTAAAAGTAAACAACAAAAGACACTATTGCCTTAATATCAGATTGGATACTATTTATAATATCACACTCTTCTTGGTAGCAGAACTGAGAAATTGGAGTCTAACAGGTTTGGACCTTATAGAGGAATATTATTAAGAGGACTTAAATGCTCTATAGTTTATGATGATACTAATGTAGTCCTTAACTACATACATACTAGATTTTTATGATCTCATCCTCCTCCAAAACTGAAATTGTGAGGAAGCGTCAAGATTTTTACTGATTGACCCTCATGATTCTTCAACTCCTAGTTTTCCAACATTAGTTGATGATATAAAATTGTTGAAATGGAAACTCATCAAGTCAAATATGAAATATCAAGTATATCCCAATCAGAAAGTGAGAATATTTGATTGCTTATTGATTGAAATGATCTGATTGGAAGAGTACTAATTCTAAACCAATAAATATTAAAACTTTCACTAATAAAGTCTAGGATTTTATTATGAGCTTTTATCTAATATATATTCAGCTCTCTCTTTTATCTGGACTCTGAATAAGTAACTTTGAGAAATACCTGAAACTTTAGGAGTTTAATACAATTTGCCAAAAATTATCATGCCAAATAATGGTCACAGCAGCTAGTCAGCTACCCCCAGCTTCTACCCTTCATTTTCCTCAAAATCCACATGTGGTACTTTTTACCATAAAGTAGTCCTCACTAAAACCAAGGAGATGCGCTCAAAGACTAAGAGCTAAATTCAAAAGCATTTGAACTCAAGGATTGTCATATAGAACTGGAGGAACATCACACCTCAAGGATGGTCCCTTATTGCCAAATTGTTCACCCTCAACAAAGTCTGGTTTCTCATTCTAATCTTCCCTTTCACAAACACATTTTTATGCAGCTCATCCTACTACTATGCTGTTGGATCTAAGGTATAAATTATCCACTTATGGCATCTTCAACCATCACAAACCCCTAATTGAAGGGGGCTTAGGGCTTCTGAGCATTCATTCCCACACCACCACACTCTACCATATTTTCCTACAATCTAATATCCTATATGAATAACGCCAATTCCCAATGGGCTCTCATCCTCCGTTAAGGTATGTAGCATATCTGGGTTTTCATAGAGCATCACCAACCTTTTTAAAGGACTGGCTCACATAACACTCAAGCCATTTCCTGAAACCCTCCTTATCTCCCTATTGGGACCTGAACCTCCTTACCCTGAAGTGAATAGGCACGCAGATCTCTCATAACATCCTGTACAGAAGAGATGGCTTTGAAATCAGACCTCATCACCGCATGAATGTGCACAACAGACAAGTTGCTTATTCTTAGCTCAACCCAGTGACAGAACTCTCATCTGCACGCGACTTCATGAACTCCTCATCCATGAACATGACACTAAGAGGCTCTGGAAGGACGTAAATCACCCTGTTCTGTTGGCAAAGGTGCACAACACCTTATGGAGGGTACTTCTGTCTTTAAAAAAACAGGGTACCGCACCTACTTCATCTTGTAACACTGAAGCTGGAATAGCTTTGTGGAGCCAGTTGATTACAATTTCTTTTTCTCACCTATCCAGGTTTAGTGCATTCTGGCTTAAAATGATGTGCTCTTTAATGCTCAGCACGATCTGAACATTGAGTTCAGGACATATTTTTCAAATATATGTTATCTAAATGCCACTGACCCTTCTGAGGCATCGCCTATACTAAGGCCATTAGGACTATCCACAACTCCTTCCTTCAATTAGCCTTTGACTTGCAAATGTGGACACTCCTGCACAAATTCACCTATCTTCAGGTACATTCCAAGATGACCTTAAGGTTTATAAAACTTTGTCCACCCTCCCTAGCTCAATATTCACTTAAGAAAGGCACGTGCGCAAAAACACCTATATTTATCAACACCTCATCCCTCTCCTCCCCTCGTCTCTGGCTGTTAAGAGCCCAAGGGTTATCAAATAAAAATTGAAGAATCACCCCATATGTTAGATCATCTAGTACTGGTATAATTATTGAGTTTGTGTAATTTTTTTCTTAAAATAAACCACCAATATCAAATAACAATCTAATGGAAAAGTCCCAACCCTCATGCAAGCATTTGCAATGGAGTGCGCCTGATGATAACAGCCTTGCCCGCCAAAGTGGCAATCTACAAGAAGCAAACAGAAAATTTAAAACATATATACCTGGACCATTCGTCTCTATACCATCAGCGTCCCCCAAGATTTTCCCCCTTCGCTCTTCCTATGTATAAAGATGATCCAGTGCCACCTTTAAAAGAGTCTATCTATGATGTCCAAGTGAATTATGTCTTCTAGGTTCTACTTGAGAAAATTCTAAGAAATGTCACCTGATGAGTTTAAGTATTAAGGGCCAAAACCCCATGAACACAAAAATCATCTCCTCATCAAATGCCTCTATGGTCAATATCCGCACTAAGCCATTTGTGCTGCATGTGGATAAAGATGCTACCTTTCTTGAGCTTGACGCTTGGGTCCATGACAAAAATCCTAGCTCAAAACTTCCCCCACTTATCCATGGTGGATCATATAACTGTTATATTAAAATAGCAATGCCTTGAAGGCTATGAATGATTAATTAGGAGCTTGAGTACCCTCAATGGAAGCCATAGTTTTTGCCATTTTTATTGTTTGACAAAATAACCCAATCACTCAACACCTTAGTCATGATTTTGTTCTAGGACCTCTTAGGCTTGTGCTAATTCACCTCCAAGTGAAGCTTGTTTTGGTCTTCTCAGAGCCCTCCCAACTGGTTGGACTTAGAGATCGAGCATGGATTGAAAACAAGTATAATTTGTTGATCAGCAAACCCTATATTAGCCTCCATAAGCGCTCACATTTGAAGCGTCACAATGGTGGATCATCCCCTTGCCTTTTGCTAACAATTGCTAGATATTTATAGTAGTGCTGGTAAAAGTTTGATGCTCAACTTAAGTCAAACCAGAAATTTGAAGAATTTAAATGAGCAATAGTCTTAAGATTTTCTAACGCGCTTCAAGGTTATCTAAAGTACTGTGCGCTCAGCTAGTTGTAAATTCATTTTTATTTCAAAGTGAACATCCCCTTGCTGCTCATAATTTCATTTTCCTCAGTCATGGTTCCCCAATTATGGTATAAACTATAGTACTTTTTATTAAATAGACAATTCAAAAACCTGAAGGCCAATTTCAAGTAATTCCTATAATTCAATTTGCTAAAGATTCCTAAAAATAGTTACTGTGGATCTACAGACCTCACTCCACTGCATAGCAGGATCACACTAATATTGGGACAAGGCTCAAGAATACTTGTAGATGCATCATTTTTGATCATGAGATTTTTCTATAACCTAGTTCTAATGGTCCAACACGCAACCAGCACAGAAGATAGGCCACTGCCTGGACCATCAGCACCAAGCCCTGCTTAGATTGATGTCCTGATAAATGCTGAATAAGTGGATAATCTAGAACCACAATGCACCATAAAAAGGGATATCAGCACTCATTATTTCACTCAATGTACCCTTAAGATCATTAGTCCTTTTTCGCTAATTTCATTAATTTGTGCCTAAGTTTTGAATGAGGGGCTGTGAAGTACACATAATAGAAACTAGTGGTAGATTTGAACTGTAGAAAGTTTGTCAAAACCCTTAATGATTGACTTTTGGCTTTCTCAGCTTCCCAGGACTTTTCTTAGAATAAAAGCATTTTCTCTCCTCTGATGGATTATTTGTTTTTTCACTCTGTTACCACCTTTCTAAAAATCTGTATGTTGCCACCTAAACAAGACATAACAGAGACTATATTAAACTTTTCCTTGTGGAGCATAATCTTCACAAGAGTACTCTTTACAGGTAATTTACAAGCGGAAACCAAGGTTGGTTACTGGCGATGATGCTCTAGCTGATGGCATACAGATATTGCTGATTTTTTACATATATTAAAAATCTGAAAATTAAAAGACAAACTTAAGATCCTGAGAAATAGAAAAAGAATTTTAAGTAAAATCAGAGTATATCTATGCCATAAGTAAAATAGACTTGATGAATTTATATGAAGAATTTTAGTATTGTCAATATAGTTGATCATCAGTAACTACGTGTCAATTTCTTTTTATCTGCCAAGTTAGATAATTCCATTTGTTAACTCCCTGTTTTAAAAGCTTCTTCTCACTGTAGATTTCTTCCAACCAGAATTTCGGTTATCTCTTTTTTCAATATACATTTACTGGTCAGATTTGAGTTCATCATTGTTCGCAAAATGATTATTCACTTTTGTATACTTGTTAAATTAAGTTCAGCTGGTGGAGCCAACTTTAGGCATTTAAATTCAGTGCTCCATTCTTAGATCTGATAATTCAATAGTCAGCTATTTTAATTATATCCTAACCAGATGATGGTGTTCAAATGGGGGTATATATATACTTGCATACTAGTCATTCTATTGTCATCAGTGGCATTGAGATACGTTTGGCCATTATCACAACGATCAATTTTTAATCCCCACAGGGTATAATAAAAGGACTTGATGGTCACCTTTACTAACCTTCTAAAAAAGCAGTTAAGGTTATAAAAAGTACCTCTGTCATGCTGAAAATCAAATCTTATCCTAAAAGCTATAAAAGGGTCTTATTAGCAGTCCCCCCATCTAAAAATCTTTAAATATATTATATGTGGTTGAGCATCAGCTTTTTAGGGTAACGCCTCTTACTTGGGGTCCAGACTCAACTGTATTAAATATTTGGCAAATGTGGGATTATGCTCTCCATTAACTTTGGTTGAACTACTATAAACTGTTGGGGATCATCCCTTATAACCTTTATTATCTTTTTGAGTGGTTTTACACTTCTAATCCCATCAGGGATCAAACCTGATGATGATTTTAGTCTTATGATTTTCAGCAACCCAAGCCAAGGATAACCATTAATTAATTTAATATTAATTGTTAGTCTCTTATTAAAATTAAGTCTCAAATAGTTATTATGTATTTTTAATCAGTGCTGAGAGTTTTGTTAAGCTAGGCATTGAATTGACATCACTTTGTACATTACCTGGGCCTATCCTGAATTCTCTCTACCCCACTAGTAGCCTTAGAACTTTAACTATTGTGAAGCTCTCTCTAATAAACCTTATGCTTTATCTATTATAGCTTTTATTGTTGTTTAATCAATTATAGCTAATTTAATATAGCCTATTAAATAAAATCCCTTCTACAACAAGGGTTGAAGATGGTAAACTTATGGGGAACTTTGGCCCCCCTCTCTTGGGCAGGGCGATGCACTAAGCATACTGCACCTACCATAATGTTGGGATTCTGAGCTGGCACCATGCGAGCACACCACCAGCCAGAAATCCTGATACTGGTGCTCACTACAGGGGGGCCTGTATACCCATAGTTTCCACCTCTACCCTGGATAATGGTTCATTTAAGAAGTGGCTTATAGCCACTGGTTCTTGTTGGTCATAAGTGTTGACCGCTTACCTGCACCAAGACAAGCACCTAAAAAGCTACTGAAGATGTTGGGCCACACCTTCAGGATGTACGGGAACCCTGAACCTCTATGGGAGGTTAAGTTTCAATTTTTGAGGCCCAACCAGGCGCCTCATGAGTACACTGAGGCCCCTGTGAAGACATCTGCTTCTTCGTGGGCCTTTCCAAGAGCGGCCTAACTGATGCAGGCCAAACTGAGCTTACTTACCCTCCCTGCCAACTTTGAATGGGTGGCTCCAAAACCATCAATTAAGTTAATTGGGGTTAGCTGCAGATTAACTCGCCTGGTTTTGATATCTATGTTAATAATAGTGGTAAATTTGAGTTAAGCTCCTCACTGAATTGAGTTAATTTATATTTATAAACTACAGAACAATTTAGGCTCCTCATTAAATTTGAGTTGATCCAATTTAATAATCTTCAATTCAGCGCTTATTAACTTGAGGAGCTATCTGATGATTAGTAGTTATATCAAAGATCCCAAAATGTGCTCCCCATTTAGTTGGGTCGAGATACTTCCATCTATCAGCCATTTTGAAAATTTCTGGGGCCTATCCCCAATGCTGGATTTCAATGCCAATGCTCTTTCCAGGGACCAATCCATGATGACAGCATTTAATGATAATGACTTCCATGAGATTTTGAACTAACTGTTAAGAAGCCAAGCTCAGGATAAATCACAGGGAAGACCTCTGGCCAGGCGCTAAAGTGTAAGATGCCATAATGACTGAGCGCACCCCAAACTCCCATTATAAAATCTGTTAGAAGTTATACCAGATGATCTGGTTAATAATTTTCTCCTTCCAGGGCCTACACCCAATGCCAGCTTCCAACACTGATACTTTATCTGGGGCCCTTTCCCAATGTTAGCTACTAATACCGATGAAATCTCTGGGGCAAAGCCCCAATGCTGGATACCAATGCTGTGGAACTCTCTGGGGCTAATCCCCGCTGCCAGCACCTGATGCTGATGATCTTGATGGTGCTATCCCCAACGCCAGCCCCTACAGCTGATAATATTTTAAAGTAATCCAGGAACTCAATTGCTTCAATTATCACCAAACTCTGCGGGTCACCATGATCCTGCTTCTCCACCCTGCCAATTCTGAAGGTGGTGATAACGAAAACCACAATAAAAGCGCCAACTTCCTAACTTTGTCCTCTTGAGTTTGCCACTCAGGACGAGCTAACTGGACATATATAAACTAACACCAACTTAATTGATGTAATTAATTCACAAACCCAAACCAAAAAAATGTGGACAATGATTCTGGGGTTTTTCTGGTAACTAAATCTGAAGAATGACCAATCAGAAGACCTATATCTACAATTTCTAAATTGTGCTCTCTAACTTGAATTGATCTAGTTTTGAAGTGTTGAGGATAATTCCCAATAGATTTAACTACTAATTTGACACCAGCGACTGAAACTGAGGATGTTGCCAATTTATTTGATATTTAAAAAATTTGGATTTCTGGTGGATTGACAATCCTTCGCTGAGGATATAAAATTACTGACGACTAAAAGCAAAGAATGATCCACCTACTAACTATTTAAAAGTTTGCTGGAGAATTACGTCAAAGACACTCTCATTTTTGGCGAAATTCTAAGGTTTCCATTTTTAAGGCAAGCAAAGATGATTCCTCTGCCTAAGTTCTGATTCCCAGCGCTTCAATGATGGGGAAATTTATGAAAAGTTTTTATCACTGAACCAAGCTTTTCATTAAGTTGAGATGAGCAGATTCAAGGGTTACCGGCAACTCAATGTTGAGTATAACCAAAACACTTTTCAGGGGCCACTCCCCAATAATTTTTAATATCTGACCACCAAGACTGACGATCTTGAATAGCAAAGCGTTGAGTTGCTCCTACTGCTTCTGTTCTTACTAGAACTCCATGCAGATGTTCTTTCAACCAGGCCAAGCATTTTGTTGCTCCTCTTAAATTTTAATTGGCACTAAAAGCTGATGATCTCAAACAGTCCAAAACATTTAGTTGCTCCTTGACGCATGTATTCTTGCCAGCATCTAACGCCAAAGTCACCTTTTCAGATGTAAAGGTTGTCCATGCGCCATCAACCTTTGGCCCCTACCAACCTTGATACATTTAGACCTTTCTTTGTTATTTATAAAAACCTGACGGGCACCAAAATCTTAGTTGCTTCTCTTGACCCTACCAAACTAAGCTGAAGAGATCTGTTGACCCCTGTCCTGTCTCTTGACCCCCATCCAAGTCTTGAAGGGGGTTCATTCAGGCATCGCCCTTTTTATGGTGAATCCCCTTACTTGAACTCATGCCTCACCAATATTATATTATTGGTGAAGGCAGATTATGCTCCCCATTAACTTGGGTTGACTTAATCCAAAGTGTCTGGGATCATCCCCAATAACTTTTAGCAGTATTTTGAGTAGTTTAACACTCCCAATTTTATCAGGGATCAGACCCAATTATGATTTGAGGCTTAGATATTACTGGTGGCTCAAAACAAGGATAATCAATTAATAATTTATGATCAATCATTAGTATATTATTTTTATAAAACTAAAATTGTTATTATGTATCAGCAATCAGTGCCAAGATTTTTGTTAAGCTAGGAATTTGATTGCCATCACTTTGTGTTCTCACTGGGGCCTTTCCTGAATTCTCTCTCCCCACTAGTAGTTATAACACCTTAAATATTGCGAGGATCTCCCCTAATAAACCTTATGCTTTGATTATTATAATTAGTATTATCATTTAATTATTTATACAAATTTATTATAAACTATTTTACTTAAATTCTTTTATCTGACAAAGGTTAAGACTGTTAAACTTAGGGGGAACTTTGATTTCCTCTCTCAGGCAGGGCGACGTACTAAGCATACCACACTTGCCCTACTTTTGGTATTCTATGCTGGCACTATTTGAGCACTTAAGTGGCCAGAGATCCTGACACATGTGTATCGTTAGCTATTGAAAAGGCTTCTTCTAAAGTTAAAAAATTTCCATATCACCTAATCGTGGCTTAATCCACAACACTACCCTCCCAAGGCAGGACTGGTGTAAGGATATAAAATGCCATGCAGAATTGTTAAACACAATGTTGGTATTGTCAAAAATTAAGTACTCAAATCCTTGCTTACTAAGATGTTTGCTGGTCCAGTATAGATGTCTTACACCTTCTTTAGTTAATTTCCTTAGACATAGTACAACATACCTCTCTGTCCTGTTTTAATTGAAAAATTTTAGTTCTTATTTGACTCTCATCTTGGCTCTTTGTAATGGGTGACTCAATATTCTTAACCAATTTTATTGAATCTTGATAAGCTTAAAAGCCGCTCTTTGTGATAGTTTTCAGGGATAGGTTCTTATAGCATGCATGGATAAAGGGGATAAAGAGTTGGTTAAACAACATCCCACCTATAGAACGCTCTAAATATTCTCATGCCTATAACCTTGTGTGGGTAAGTTCAAAGTAAGCAACACTATTAATATTTAGTCATATTTCAAATTGTAATTCATTGTTATTTTCTTAAACCTTTTTAAAAAGTTCCTTACATGGCTTCAACACTTCCATACTGAGTGGTTGTAAGATAAAGTGATAGTCTGATTCATCCCTACTAATCCATCAGTATTTCCTACATCAAATATGAAGTTCATTTCACTATTGATTAGAAGAAATTGGGGCATTGTGCCTATCAATGACTTGATTTTTAGAAGCAAAAATGTTGATCCTTCAGTATTTTGCTTCAATGCTGAGGCCTTGAATCATTATGGGAAATAGTAAAATGCTACAATAACAACTCTGTTTTAATTTTAATTTTAATTTATAATGTAAGGAGAGTGTCTATGACTCTCAGTTCTCAGCGTGTAATGCTTATTGCACAGGGCCAAAGACAGGGAACTAGTTCTTAGTACAAAAGTTACTAGAGCTCAGAAGAGGGTGCTTAAGCATAATAACTTAGGTAGAGGAGAGTTATCATTAGATTGAGTAACCAAACATAAGCAACGCGGTGCAAGGAGTAGTAAGGTATAGGCGTCCTAGGTTGGAGGGAACCTGGGTGGCCTTACAGTGCATGGGAGGATAGTTTAATCATAGTTAAAATTAAAAGGTTAATGTAGCTCAAGACCTCCACAAAGAGGTCCACGCATAGGATCGTCCAAGGTAATATAAGTATGGAAACAGTGTACTTTGCGAAGGGTTTATTGATAGGAAAGTTGTCCAATGGGAGAGATTGGTCTCAGCATAATAAAATTAAGGGATTTTGGAAGACAATCAATCAAAGGAAGCAGGTCTAAGCTGATGCACACCAATAGGCGCACGCTTCCATCAGGCAATACAATATACATGGTAATCAACTGAACTCTGTAATTGATTGTAAGAGCAGCTGACCTGTGCTGGAAATTTTGATTACCAAATGGGTTTTGAGTTCCCATTCACCTAAAAGCCAGAGTAAACTGTTTTCATTCACTGCAAAGCTAGTTCTTTTTAATGCACCTGCTATTATACAGGGCTAAACTTCTCTTGAATCCTTGGGACCAACCTGGGCATACTTCTCCTTGACCCAGCGTTGATCTATGGTATGCTTGAGGTCAGTAGGCCTTCCAAAAGCACCTTCTTGGCCTCCCAACATGCTGCTTTGTCTTTAACATTATTCCCAATTATGATGTCATTTTCTAACCATGACACATGGGTAATAATCCTATCACTTCAATAAATACATTTTGGAAGGGCGTTGATGGCGGTATTAATTGGTACTCATGTCTCTACTAAAGAGGCCTGAAACTTAACTATGGCATAGAAAGCTCTAGAGCTTGATGTACGTCATCTACCAACAATTCTTTATAGATTAGTTCTTTTACCTATATTATTGTTTTCTGGAATTATCTATGCTCGACATTCTTGTGGCCCTCCATAATAAGGATTAAGCGATTGCTTGTTTGGATATAAGGGTGCCATTTCACTAACTGTATTTGTAAAATTACATCAATCCAGCGAATATCCTTGGATCATCTTCTCAAGTAAGTCTTCACCTCTTTAGTTTCATCTTGCAATTTTTCTTCAGATATATATCAGGTCATATTAATAATTGCTCTTGTGGTTCTGAAGATGAAACACAGTCAGCCTATACAATCCATTAGCATACAGGTGTTTGCTTCCAACTTGGTGGTTATATAAAAAATTTACCTTATTTTTATAACATCCATTGGTGAGCCTCCAGTTGTGGTCCTTTATGTTGTGGAGCTAGTAAAGTGAGCGTGATCCTTTACTACTTTAAAGTGTGCATTATATAGGTAGGGTCATAAGTTTTAACTGTATTTGTTACAGCCAGACATTCTCTCTTGGCAACCGTGTAGTTCCTCTATGCATGCATAAAGATCTTAAGTGAAAAGGATGGGATGAACAATTTCTTCATCCAGTTAGTCTACATTGCTTCAAGACTGACTTTTCTATCCTAATATTGGTAAAATTGTTTTTTTGAGGTCTGATTACGTCAAGGATTAGTCTCTCACCAATATAACTTTCAACTATATAAAACATTGATCCTACACTAGACACACTAAACTTCGTTCTTTTTATCAGGAGTAGGTCAAATGGGTGGCCAATTCAGCGCATGGGAGATACATTTCCTGTAACATTAACTTCCCAAGAAGACTTGAACATACCACTTGCTTTTTTGCCTGTTCCTTACCACTATTGCTCAATTTATTCTGCTCATGGTTTGATTTATGGTTGATCTCATGCCCAAAAAACTCTAGTTGCTTTTTTAGAAACAAACACTTGCTTTGTTTCAACATCAGGTGGGTACTTGTAATTTGGTAAACACCTCTTGCAGGTTTTTGAGTATTCCTGTAAGGTGTATCTTTACATGGTGATATTTTCCAGGTATAACAGAGCTCAAGACAGTTTTAACACTCTATAGATTCGGTTCATATCTTGTTGAAACGTCTTGGGGGCGTTGCAAAGCCCTAAGACATTTTGGTTGGCTTGTTTAACCCATGTTTACTGATCAGATAGTACATCTCCTGATCCTATAATGACGACTCCATCTTCCAGAAGCCACTGGCCATGTCCAGCGCTGAGATATACTTATATCTTCACAAACCTTTTTTAAGGCGCCATCTATTCTAGAGAGATTTGATACAAATCTTTTTTTGATAAAATCATATAAGTGAAAGGTAATCCATTACCACTCAGTGCTTCCATCCTTCTTGCATACTAGCCTCAGCGGCGAAGCCCTTGGGTACTTAATAAACTCAATAGTCTGGTTTTTGTAAGCTATTAAACATATTATCAATAAGCTTTAATACTTTGGATAGGCAATATGGTTTAAACTATTGTTTATAGCTACTATATTGTTCATATAGTGAACTTCTGCTTTATATATCCCTTTTTTCAGTCTTTAATGACTACAACTTTGAATAGTCCAATAGAACTTCCATCTTCTTCTTCTTTTTGTACATCACATCTTTAAGTCCTTGTTTTTCAAAGCCTTCTACAAAATGTAATTATTCTATAGTGTCACAATTTGTTGGTATCATTTTGTAATGACTTGTGTCTTTTCCATTTAATTAGTTAGTTGGTATTGTTTCCATGATTATAATCAATTTTTTTGTGTAACTCGAAAAAAAACCCAGGTAAGGTATGTAGCTCCTGCTATATGATCCTATCAGGATTGAAGACATCAAGTAAAGTATTATTATTCACATTGTTAATCAAAAGTGTATAATTTGTTGTTTGCCAAGTCAGAATTTTACAGTTTCAATACTGTTCAATAGCAAACCTTCGACTTCACTTATTATGTCTGGTAGTTTCTAACGCTCTTCTACTTAAGATTATTTGAATAGGATAGATGGATTGGTCTTTTTCACGTAAAATTGTTCGCCATTAGTGTGGCTTACAATATTCTTCTTTGAATATGAAGGACAATTGAAGATTGGGTATGTTCACGAGGATATTTGTAAAGTATAATTTGGGAACCAAACTCAAAGAGGATTAATATCAAACAGGAAATCACGGGGGTCATGTTCTAGGATTACTTTTGGAACTTCTAGAACCATTCATCTAAGATGTAAAGGCAGAGCGGAGTAGAATCCTAATGCATGCGTGATATCTGTTCCAGGTTTTCAGTACTTAACATTGTAGTTAATTTATGGCTTCAAGTTCAAATCCTTAAGTTTAATTATTAGAATATTAACTGATGGTATTAGTGTCAAGGACGGCAAAAACAATAACTCTTTGGATTACTACTTTGACTTTGGGTATGTTATCCATATATATTTCCAGATATCAGAACATTGGTGGTTGACTTCTGAAATCTCTACATTGCTTTTGACTTCTGCATCGCCA
This sequence comes from Massospora cicadina, assembly GCA_022478985.1. Classification (NCBI taxonomy): domain Eukaryota; kingdom Fungi; phylum Entomophthoromycota; class Entomophthoromycetes; order Entomophthorales; family Entomophthoraceae; genus Massospora; species Massospora cicadina. The sequence goes on along the minus strand of JAKSZP010014946.1, from coordinate 30,701 downwards.
AGTTAGGGGTATTCTCATCTGATGCCTCAGTGTTTTTAAAAATTTAAGACAACTGCTCACCTTTATTGTGTCAATAATTCTATCAGGATGTGTGGCCTGCGCAAAGATAGTGTACTAAAACATATGTCCATCAATCTCATGCACTTGATGTAACGTATCAGGAGGCACCTGATCCATGCATTGATTCAGATCAGGTGGAAGTCTATCCAAATGTGGCCCTGGTTCAATATGCACCAAATTTGGTAAGTTTGGAGCTGGGAGAAATCGCCATCCCAAATCTGAATCACCTCCACAAAATGACGATGGGCTTATGTGGGGCATGGATGGTGATCCAGTGGGATGGCGATTCTTCACTAATGATGTATTGTTCAGGATTTGGAAGGAATTTAATGAAATGGAAAAAAGCTTATTTAATGTTTGCAATGTATTATTTAAAGGAAGACAATGCAGCCCTGAAGGTCAGTTGTGTCTTCTATGAGGAATTTACAAACAAAGGATTTTGCTGAGCTCAAAATTTATTAAATTTATTTTAGTAAAGAAAATCAGATCATATCCAGGTCATGAGCTCCACCAGTGAGCTCAGAGTGGCGTTGGCGTCATTCTTGGCCCTATCATGGTCCCAGACCCTGCTACTAATGTGCAGTATAATGGGAATAGTGGTCCGGGAATATGTGGCAACAACGAGATATGGCAGTCAGGTTCAGGGATGGGCCTCTGCCAGACTGTACCTAGTATGGTCAGTAACTTGGCTCTTGTTTCCCAATTCATTTGTTGCGTATTGGCGCGAACCCACACATTACATTAGACACAACTCTAATACTTTCTTGTCAGTTTTGTGGGGCCCCAAGAGGAGGAGGTGGTCCCAGGCGGGGAGGAATGGTACCGCCATGTGTTAACAGTGGTGATGGTGAGCTTCTCACTTAAATTTGTAATAAGAGAAGTGATCCAAGTGTGAGGCTTGAGGCCCGCAAGGAGGTAGGAATGCCAAGGGGGACCTGTATCCCCAAAAGGACGAGCAGCTTTGCCTATGGAGGCCTTAGAGAAGATTCACCAAGTGGTGTCACAGATTCTTTTTTGGGCGCGGTTGGCTCAAGCAACAGGTGGAGAGATCCCTTTCTCATTGCAGATTGCACAGATCGTGGATCCACTACCTCCAGAACTTTCCAGGTGGGTGCAAGAGTTGGTTGAGGAGCAGGGATGCCTTCCAGGATCCATGGATGAGTATGTGGACTTGATCGACCAGGCAGCTTGTCTGGATGAGGCACAAGATGAGGCGTAGTCAGCTCTGTTGACCATGGAACAGGGCTGAGGTTCGGTGGAGGAATATGGGCGGATTTTCTGGCCATTGGCGAAAGCAGTGAGAGTCTTGGATTAGCAATCATCGTGGATGTTCAGACAGGGGCTGCAGGCGGACATGTTGGCTGCCATGGCGGCTGCTAAAGTTCAAGGTTTGTTGGCAGAGGAGATTGCTTTGGCAATACAGGTGGAAAAGCAATTGGCGTTGGCACAGAACCAGAGAGAGGATTTGACATCCCCAGGAAGAGTCCAGTCGCCCATCATTGTTAACAGAGGACAAGGAAGCTGGCGGGGTTCTCCACAGAATTTTGGGAATATCCATGGGGGATCCTGTCAGGGTAGCAGTGAGGAGCCAGGAAGAGCAGGTCCAGGACCTGGGCAGAGCTATAGTCCCCAACCTACTTTGCCCGCAGTTTTGCAATCTGGAAATGCTTCTAACATTAAACCCTCTTCTTCACTTTATCTCAGGTTATTTATTCTGGTCAAGCTATACTCGCATGGATGAACTGAGAAGGTGTTGGCCCTGGTGGATACAGGGGCTAAGGAGAATTATGTGGAGTTTGCCTTAGCAGAACGTTTGCAGTTGCAAATGAGAAGGGGGCCAGAGGTGGCGTTCGCTGACATATCTAGAAGAGCCCCATCATGGGTTCTGGAGCCCTTAATTGTCATTTGGCAGGATCCTTTTTGGTTGAAAGAAGGTTTCTGTGCAATTTGGAATCTGGCCCACCCTGTAGTGCTGGGGATGCGATGGTGGCATTGCTTCCAGCCACAGATCGATGTGTTGTGGAAAACAATTACCTTATCACCCCAGATTGGTCCTTGAATGACATGGAAGATGGAGGTTGGAGGCGACGTCCTGAGTGGATGCAGGAGCTTAGGGGGAATGCAGGAGGTAGAGATCCCACCCAAATACAGTGACTTCATGGATGTGTTCAGCCCCATTGGAAGTTCACCTTTATCCCCTACAGGTTCATTTGCATTATCGTTTTGGTTCAAGGAGGGTTCAGACCTCCCCAAGGGATGTCCAGTTTATCCTCTAAATGAATGGTCCAGGGAAGCTTTGGAGAGCCATGTGGAGTCCATGCTAGACAAGGGTTTAATTGAGCCCTCCAGGTCTCTGGTGGTGTCTCCTGTGTTATTAGTACCAAAGGCTAGTGGCGACTTATGCCCATGTATGGATTTCTGACGTCTAAATGCAGTCATGGGGCTGGATCCATATCTGATGTCACTTTTGGAGGATATTCTTCTGATGGTTAATGGATGCATGATGTTTACAAAGCTCGACCTGGCAGATGCATTTAATCAGATTCTGGTGAGGCCGGAGCATCAGCAATATACAGCGTTCAAGTGCCACCTGGGGGTGTATCAATACCATGTGATGCCATTCGGGCTAAGGAACGCTCCAGCAGTGTTCCAATGGATGATTGACCATGTCCTTGGGGGAATGATTGTACGTTGCTGTGCCACTTATATGGATGATATCCTTGTGTTCTCGTGGTCCCAGGAAGAACATGTTCAGGATGTTTGGGAAGCTTTGGGGGCGTTAGACCAAATTGGGTTTGAAGTTGAAGCCCTCCAAGAGCGAGTTCAACTGGATTTTAGTGACATTTCTCAGCAACGTGTTATTCTGGAATGGCTTGGGGGTTTGTCCAGATAAGCTCCAAGCAGTTCGAGCATGGAAGGCTCCCACAGATCAGATAGGGGTGTGAAGTTTTCTAGGTACCTTGAACTTCCTCGTTGTTTTGTGAAGAATCTTTTCCAAATGGCCTTATCGCTCACGTGTTTGACCCAAGACATTCCGTTCATATGGGGAAAGGAGGAAAAGTGGGCATTTGAGTTACTAAAGGGTAAGTTACTTACTGCCCTGGTGCTGGCCCATCCAGATCTGAGGAAACCTTTTGTGGTCGATACAGATGCCTCAAATTATGCTGTGGAGGCGGTGTTGCTTCAGGAGGGGGAGGATGGGTTGGAGCATCCCATATGCTACTACAGCCATAAGCTGCTCCTCGCAGAAACAAACTTTCCAATATATGATAAAGAACTGTTGGTGGTGATGGCAGCCTTGCGTGAATGGCAACATCACCTCCTCTATGCCCAGCATCCTTTTGTGATTCAAATGGACCACAAAGCCTTAGAGTACTATTGCCAACCCCAAAAGATGAACCAGCGACAAGCCAGATGGCATGTGGAGATGGTCTGCTATGATTTCTGGGTGGAGTACCAGCCTGGAGCTTTAAATGTCCTGGCAGATTGGTTGAGCTGATATGGAGCTTTTGTGTATGAGAAGGGGGAATTGGAGGAGTTTAAGACTGTGACGATGCTCCGTCCAGATCAATTTGTGATGTTCAAAGATGTGGGGTGTGAGTTGGGGGAGGAAGTTCGCTGGAAGCAGAGGAGCGTGGAGTTCACATGAAGGCTGAAATCCAATATGATGGAGGGTTGGCCGCACTGGTACCACGCAGATTTCAAGAAGAGGGTAGGGGTGCTATACCACAAGTCGCGTGTATGGGTACCCAACCCATCATTACAGTGGAAGGTAATCTGGGCTTCCCATGACCATCCATTGGCGGGTCACCCAGGGGTGGGGAAGATGATGGAGTTGGTACAGCGGGAGTATTTGTGGCTGGGCCTTTGTAAGGATGTCCAGAAGTACATGCGGGAGTGTCTGGTATGCGCAAAGTCAAAGCCATCAAGGAAACTGCCATTGGATAAGTTGAATCCGTTGCCTATACCACAGACCCCTTAGAGTTTGAACAGCGTCGATTTCATAGTAGGACTTCTGAAGGTGCAGGGGAAGGACGCGATTATAGTGGTTGTGGATAGACTTACCAAATACGCTGAATTCTTCCCATGCACTGGGAGTTTTTCAGCAAAGGATGCGGCAAGGGTTTTCATTGATGAGGTGTTTTCCTGTCATGGCTTACCTGAGGAGCTTATTTCATATTGTGGCCCACAATTTGTCTCAAAATCTTGGTCAAGCCTATTGAGAAGTCTGTAAATCAGACCGGGTCAGTTCTCAGTGAACCATCTGCAATCTGATGGTCAAACGGAGAGGGTGAACCAGATACTTGAACAGTATCTGAGGTGCTTTGTGTCCAATCAACAGGATGACTGGGTATCATGGATCCAGATGGTCCAGTTTGCATACAATAACCACTCGCAATCCTCATTGGGAATGTCACCATTTTTGCAAATCATGGACTCAGCCCAAAGTCAAATGGGGGATCTACGGGTGGCGTATGTCAAGGGGCAGATGAAATGATTTGTACCATGTCAGAAGTCAGGAAGACGCTATGGGGGAACTTGAAGCAGGTGGTAGCTCAGCAGAAATGGCAGGCTGATTGGTGAAGGGTGCCAGATCCATTGTTTGAAACTGGGGAGTGGGTTCTGGTATCAGCCAAGAACTATGCCATCCCTGTAAAGAGCTGTAAGATGGGTCCAAAATTTCTAGGCCCATACTAAATCAGAGCTATTAATCGGGTTGCCTTCAAGTTGAGTTTACCAGCGGGTTCCAGAGCCTACCCAGTGATTCACACTTCCCAGCTGCAGGCTTTTGGGGATGAGGGGCCTGAGCGCCACAGTCTGTTGAATCCTAGAGAAGGGGAGATCCCAGAATATGAGGTGGAATGGATACTGGATGCCAAGTGGGTGAGAGGCCAACAGCAGTTGTTGGTGAAGTGGAAGGTCTATCCGTTAGAGGACTCAATGTGGCAGATGATGGAGGACTGTGCGCAGTGCCCAGAGAAGGTCCAGGAGTTCTGGTCTTCACAGGGGGGTGATGTCTTGGGATTGGGAGGCACATGATCCATGCATTGATTCAGATCAGGTTAAAGTTGATCCAAATGTGGCCCTGGTTCAATGGGCACCAAATTTGGTAGGTTTGGAGCTGGGAGAAATCGTTATCCCAAATCTGAATCATCTCCACGAAAAGATGATGGGCTTATGCAGGGTATGGATGGTGATCAGGTGGGATGTCGATTCTTCATTAATGATGTGGTGGTCAGGATTTATAGGAGTTTAATGAAACGAAAAGCTTAACAATGTTTGCAACGTATTATTTAAAGGAAGACAATGCAGACCTGAAGGTCCAGTTGTGTCTTCTATGAGGAATTTACAAACAAAGGATTTTGCTGAGCTCAAAATTTATTAAATTTAATTTAGTAAATAAAATAAGATCAGATCCAGGTCATGAGCTCCACCAGTGAGATCATAGTGGCGTTGGCGTTGTTCTCAGCCCTATCCTGGTCCTAGACCCTACTACTAATGTGCAGTATAATGGGAACAGTGGTCCTGGAATATGTGGCACTGACGAGACATGGCAGTCAGGTTTGGGGATGGGCCTCTGCCAGCCTGTACCTAGTATGGTCAGTAACTTGGCTCTTACTGCCCAATTTGTTTTGTTGTGTATTGGCGCAAACCTGCCCGTTACACTTAAGCTCTTACAGGTACTTCTATGATGCTAGGTGACCCTAACACATAGTAATCTACAATAGCTATGTACCAATTTTAGATTTACTTAAAAAGGTTTGTGCACTTGTATGAGTAAAGATAGAGGTGCATGATAGTTTTTATGAAGACAACTATCCAGTAAAGTTTCACCATGACCAATGTTATCAATATCGCTTAGGTATTCTCCTACATAATGTACTTTTATCTTTACTTCTGATAACTTAAGAACATATTGTATAAGGGAAATTATCACTTCACTCTTTCACATGAGAACGGAGCTCTAAAACAGATATGGGAAACTTCCCTCAAACTCTTCCACATGAGAACATTATAGAAATTGTATTACTATCTAATCTACTATTATACTATAATTGTCTTCTAAATTTTCTGTCTTTATTTAAATAAAACAAGATGTTTAATAAGGGTATTTGGCGCTCAATTCTTTGGTTAACACCATTGAGAATGGCATCCATTGCTGATGAAATAAACCCTAAAGAGTCATACTAAAAAGATAAACATTTATACATCTAGTCATTATCCGCCATTGACTAGCTTATAAACCTTCAAGGGTTGGACTCTAAATTAGCATGTCCTAATGCCTTTATCCAATCCCAGAAGATTACCCTTTACAAGCTAGAAGCCATTTTAGGTAATGTATCATTTTCTATTCACAGCAGACTGCTTCACTCTGATTAACCTGTAAGTCACTGCCATGAAAAGCTTTATTAATACTTCAGTAACTCTGAAAACACCCTTATCAATTTGTGACAAATCCTGATTGCTCAACGCAAGAAAGTTAATTGTGGATAATTAAACAACCAATCAAATTCCATAAAAACATTGTTGGGAATGATTCCTAACAAGCCATTAATTGTCAGGATCAGAATCAAATCCAAACACTAGACTAGACGAATGTCTTATATGAGTCTAGTACTAAAAAAAATGTCTTATATGAGATTATTCCTAACTATAATTTTTTGTTATTAATGACAAATGTCTCCCAATGTTTCCTAATAGAAAGTGAATCAAAGTAAGATAAGACAGATATTTATTTTTAATCAGTCACATCTAGATAATGTGGGCATTCCAGAATCTCAACATATCCCCCCCAGATTAACCAGATTATCCAGCAAAGATGGTTTTTGGAGGAAGATGCCGCTACGTTCTGTGGTTATAAGTCATCCAGAAAGGGTAAAATCAATCTATGGTTATCAACGACCTTTAGTCCAGTAGAATTATTTTGCCTCAGAAGAGCTGGATCTTTCCCCTTGCTTAATGTTTCTTCTCATGGCAATTATTTGCAGCTCAGTTCATTATTATCTTCTCTTTCTCATATTTGCTGACTTCTCATATGAGCATGGTTCTTATGATTATACACCATACCAGTATTATTCAGTCATACCTGCCTATTGTAAATCCCCACACGCCTGTTTTTCTCCTAGGCCAGGGATCTCATAAATTAATAAGTGTGGATTTTTTATTTCTTTTTCTTTTTGACTCACAATGATGATAAAAAATCTGGTTTCAACAAGAACAGGTCCTTATAAACTTCCACATTTTTCCTTGTTACTATATTCACTACCATAGTAGTTCATCCCCCCTTCCCCTGAGACATCAGAAATGGGAACATTGACCAATTCACAAAAGGAAAAATCTAAAACCGTTAGAATTTCTTAAATACGGTTCTCTATTTTCTTATTTTTGAGAGAGCATTATTGCATATATAGTTTCTATTTTTTCTATTTTCTCTATTTTTTATTAATAAAAGCTTTTATCTTTTTCTTAAAAAATCTATAAGTAAATACTATGGACTCTATTCACAATACAACAATCATAGATGTTAATATCATATAAGCTTCCATCCCTGACTTAAAATAATTTTGAAAAGTCCAATCCTTAATCATCCATCTGAAGCTGAAAATCAATCCCCTGGTATTGTACAAGCGACCTTATTGTCAATTTTCAGCTCCTTTTGAATATATTAAAAAGAATTTCTAATTATTAATTTATTGGCAATACTTGCCATGGTCAATGTTCAGTTTAATTGTGCTGAAAAATCAGGGAATGAACCCTTGATTTTGTTGATTATGATGGAGACATTGGCATTATTGAGCTTTGTCTTAATCAAATTGTGGATATCTCAGAGTTTTGTGAATTTTCAACAAATGGTTGCTCATAAGGCCAAGTAAAATCTTTTACTTTTTAAAATCAATAATCTTCCTTTTCACTTTAATCTCATTACAATATTCACATTCTGGTTTAAGACTTGATACACTGGTTCCTCTCCTGGTTCTTAAACAGAAAATCTGAAATGTCTAATTCATCAGGGAAATATCTGGTGGAATAAGGTTTTCAGTAGTTCTAGAATGTTCCTTATATAGACTGCTGAATCTTATCCCAACTCTTTTCTGATTTCCTTCACCTGAGGCAGGACATGTTTCACATGCTCTTTGGGTTTGATGCTCCACATTGGGCAGCAAAATTTTTGGTTGCACCAGATCTATGACAGCAATAAAGAGATTTATTTGTCCAAATTTGACTCTCAGGTTTCTTCCCCATAAACTTGGTTAAGGAAATTATCCTCCATGCTAATGAATTCTCCCATTATCATATTAACATTGTGTTGGACAATTACAAGGCTAATTTTGTAATAAGAGTGCTTTGGTTTATAATAAAAACAAAATCAGCCAAAAGACCCTGGTCATTTCTTGGTGGAACCCCTCAAATTAAAACAATTACATCTCATCCATTTCTCAGCCAAATCGTTCAGTTCTCAGTAATTGGGTTGTTCCAAACCTGTGGCCAAAAATGAGAAGTTGTGCCAAGGCTCCTCCCTGGCCCCTCAACAATTCAGTTCAAATACCTAGGCGGAGACCACCCTTCTTATAGGGTTGGAGGGGGTCCCCCAAGGTGCAATATTTTCTCACTTATTGATTAGGTTAAATATCTAACCTTCGCCTAATGGTCTAGTCCTACCCATTATTGATTCTCCATTGGCCTTTCCATTGATGTGAAGCAAGAATTGAGAGCTTTGATAGGTCAAAACCCCATATTCTTTAATTTAATGTGTGTAGCTTATATTGAATTTCTCATCCCTCTTACTTCAAGCCTCATATTGGTTAAATAAAAACAGTAACATATTAATAGGGTTCACTTTTAACCTTATCGCTGCAACTAATAAAATACATATAAAAACCCAATTTTTAAGTATTTAGACCAGGTTTTCATATATTGAATTTGTGGTAAATATTTCCCAAAAATTGCTACCCCCAAAGTTGAGAATAGTTCTCCTGCAAATAAATTATTGAAATCCAGGGCTGAAAAGCATCTGCAAGCATAAAACCACCTGGATTTCAACACATTGTTTTAATAACTTTGGGAGTTCAATTTGTGCAATGAACGTTAAACCTAAAAAATAAATATTCCACCATTTTTAAAGTGTAATAGTAGTTTCTATCATAGTGGTCATTATTTGATGCAGGTCTCTGTTGGGCATAAGTGATGTCTACATGGAAATGTGAGAATCAAAGTCTGACAGACCTTTTGCACCTGCCAGATTTTCACTGTCATGGTTAAATGACATGATAGTGGGCACCAACCCCAAGGATAAGGCTGGGCGACAGGAGACACAGAAGGTGAAGCTGCAGGCCCTTAATGACCTCAAGCACACAATAGACCAATGCTGGGTACAAGCCAAATATGCTAAGGTTGGTACTAGTGAGGTGCAGAACGCCCAACCCCTTGCATCAGCCCAGGCGTTAAAACAAACGGTTGATTCAGTTTATTGAGGAATGGGGTTTCAAAACCAGTTCCACTTATGAAAATATGCGTTTGGGTCAGATACAACTTTAATTGATCACATAGGTGAAGTCAGTTTCAGTGTATTCTACCAATTTGGATGTTAGTGTTTGCCTATTGGTGAATTGGTGCTCGGGACTACTTCAGCAGACCCCAAATTTCCCTGATGAAGTTTAAATATGTTTTCCGCAACCAACATTCTTTGTTGGTCAACTTTACAAATAAACTTTCCCCATTTTCCCATTTTCTATTATATTATTTTGGATGATCCTGTGCATGCACCCCTTCAAGGAAGTCTTGCGCTATGTTAACCATTCTATTGTGAATATGATTAGTTTATCCCATTGTGCACTGTTGGGTTGCCCAGGCTCCCTCCAACCTGGGACGCTTACCCCTTCTTCCCTTGTGCACCGCGTCGCTTTTAGTTGGTTGTATTAAATTATGATCACACTTTTCTACTTAAGGTATTATTGCCCCAGTACCCTCTGCTGGGCTTTAGTACTTTTTGTACTAATGGCTAGTTCCCTGGCGTCGGACCTGTGCACCAAGCACTACCACTCTGGGAACAGGAGAGTTATAGACACTCTCCTTACATTCATTTGCCTATAAAAAAAATCGGAAAAATTGGTTAAGATCTCATTCTTCTTAAACCATATACCCATGGACTCCTGTTATAGGCTAACCACCCATTCAGGGTTTCCAAACTTGTTCATAATTGACTCCTTTGAATTTTCATATGTCTAATTGTCCTATTTAGGTAGGGCAACACCAGATTTTGATAATTGGTGTATACCAGTTTATGACATTCACCATTTTCTAACAGTCGCCATATCCAAACATTACCATTTTAAAAGGCTGGAAAAAGGCCTGAACATTGTCCTGGTGAAATATAGGTAGTTTGTATGTTCTAAAATTATGTAGTCACTACTGTGATGGGAGGTACTCAACCAGTTCAATACTGGCTACTGGGATAATTGGTGGTCATCTTCAAAAGTGCTGCAAAAGCCCCAGGAATTTTCCGTGGTGCTGTAATTTCCCAGAAAAAATGTCTTCATCTAAATTATTATTGGCTACATCAGCCTCCATCTGTGATCAGTTGCACTTATGACTAAATGTCCTGTTATTGCTTTAAGATTTTCATTGCATCATTCTGGAGCTGAAGGAATCATTTTTTACTGCTTTCCAAACAGCTTTCTGAAGCAAAAAACTCCTTGATTGCTTCAGTCTCTTTCCTCTTCAAGAAGATGACTTTCCATAAAGATTTTTTTACCTTTACGACCTGGTATTACTTCTTCCTTAGCTTTTATTACTAATTTTTTCTAGGTAGTTAAAATTAGATTGTGATTTTGAATTCAAAGCAATCACATTTAAGGTTTCCAGTTTGCTCATCAGCTTCTGAAGTTCATTCTTTTAAGACATGTTGCTGATAACTCTATGTTCAAATTGATAAGAGAAACTCAACTATCCCTGTATTGAGCACCAAAGTACCCTTTTTGGATATAATGCACAGGTTTGCATTTTTGATTGTTTAAAGACAAAGGTGCATGATAGTTGTATGAATAAAACTATCCAGTTGAGTTTCTTCATGACCATTTTTAATCTTGCTTAGACACTCTCTTACAGGAAGGTACTGATAACCTTACTTCTGGCAACTTGGGAACATAATGAATAAGGAAAATATCCATTCTCTCTTACACATGAGAACTTGGGCACAAGATAAATAAACTAAGCTATCCCCCAACCTCTTCCTAATGAATACAATATAAAAAATGACATTACTAGCTAATTTAATACTGTACTTCACTATAATTGTCTTCCAAATTTTTCTGTTATATAACAAAATGATGGGTTTTTAAAGGTAATTCAGTTCTTAATTCTTTGGTTGACACCTCAATGGGATTGGCACCCATCACTTACAAAATTAACCTAAAGAGTCACAACAAAGTGATGAAAAATTCATCCATCTAGTCAGGATCCACCACTGACTAGATTACAACCTTTCATGAGTTAGATCTGATATAATATGTCCCATGCTTTTATCTAACCCCAGAAGATTACCCTTTACAAGCTAACAGCAATTTTAGGTATTATAATCATTTTCTATTTGCAGCAGACTGCTCCACTCGGGCTAACTGCAAAATTACTGCCATGAAAACTTTAGTAATGCTTCAGTAACTTTGAGTACACACTTATCAATTGGTAACAAATTTTGGCCTAAATGTGTAATAAAGTTCATTGTTGATAATTAAAATAATGTTTAAAATCCTCACAAACATGGTCAGGGATGATCCCTGACGAGCCATTCACTATCAGGCTCATAATCAAATCGTAAAATAGATTAAACTAATGTCTCATATTAGAATATTATGAACAATATGTTTTATTATTATAAGCTTTAACATCCCCTAGGATGATTGTTAGAAAGTTAACCAAAGCTAGGTAAGACAGATAACTACTTATAATCTGTCTCAGCTGGATAATATGTACATTAAAAAATCCTAACAAGCTACATCTTCCTCGTGGTTATCAATTTCTAAATGCAACTTCCCCTAGCTCACTTTCTCTTCAAACTATTCATTTTTTGAGGTATCTGTTGGGATTTTGATTATGACCATATCCTCTCTCCTGATACAGTTATATTATATCTGATTATCTGCTAGTGGATGAATCCAACAATGGATGTGGGAGCTATCATTCCATATGATAACTGTCATTCAGAGAATTAGCCTTAACAATATCTAAGTAATCTACAAGTTTTTGATCCGCTAGATCACTAATGTTTCGTTGGGGATGATCCCTGGCAATAAACAAGCAATTAATTTGCTAGTTTTATTATTTGTAATTTAATTGTTTGTAGGAGCTGATCAGGGTTTATCACCTATTGATTAAGGGTATATTAGTAGTTTCTGGGCGTTGAAAAAGCTTTTAGATGTCATCAACTGGTGGTTTAACCTTTTAGGCAACACGACTTGCTGATAATGAGTAAAGAGTCACATTTCTAATCAGGTTGCTAGCTTAATGATCTTAATACGCTGGGGTTATATAAGGGCGTTGGGACACAATATGATCAAATAAAACCCAAAGTGGATCATTATCTAGTCAGTGGTGGATCCTGATTAGGTGGATGAATGAGCGGAAGCCTCATTTATTTATAGCGATTTGTGAAAATTTAATTCATTGGTGAAATATGCCTTTTTGGGTTGGGGCACTAACAGAAGAGTTGGCGCTGATTCAGCTATATATTCTCCTTTTAACTATAAAATAAAGAAGAATAAGATCTTTTAGATAATCAAATACTTAATCTATTATACATTTGTTGTATTTTTATCACTCTTAAGATTAGAATAGAATCATCAGATATCCTTGAGCTAAATATTACTATCATGTTCTCCGCGGCTCCTGAGTCAATAAAGGAAGAAATATATTTTTCTTAATAACGCCACTAAACTATAATTAACGGATATGTCCAAGAGGAGGACCTCTAAGATGGATTAGAAGTTAAATTCATTTATAGGAGTTCCTTTAAAAACCGCTGAACATATTGCCAGTATGTTAAGTTCTGTTGCCATCCAGAAGTTTCCAACTCCAGAGGAGGAGATGAAGGGTTGGGAATTCCCTTATTATCTGGAGAGTTTATTGATAAATTCACATGTGGTTTAAAGGAAGTTGTACCTGTCCCAAGGAGAACCCTGAGCAGGAAGAGCATTAGCTGTGTTTAAGCTAAGCTGGATACTAGTTTACATACTAGCATCAATCAAACAATTATTGAATCAGATTATTTATCAACAACTATATATTGTACATATAAAAAAACTTTGCAGAAATCTAGGGAGCTGAATTGAGCCAAAGCTCGAAACAGAAAAGCCTCTAGATCTTAAAAGTATCCTTGTTCACAATAATATTCAGTGTGAAATAGCGCAAAAGTGTCCCAGATTATGGGACTTATTACAACTGCTTTCTCTTCATGGTTGACAATCATCTGGCTTCATGTTCTTCCATTTTGAATTATTTCTTGTTCTAAGTGGCACAAAGAGCTTTGTCAAGTCTTCAAGGTGGTTGAATGGTTTCCTTAAATACCGCTTTATATGTTGCTTTAACAATGAGTAGTAGTTCCTTGATAGATTTCAATAATATTGTGTCTTAATTAGCAAGTGACAAGTTCATCTTGTGGGCTGTATGCATTTCCAATGAGTAAATCAGCATCAACTTCACTGTAGGCAGATCCATTATTCCAGATTTCCAAAACTGTTGCACTTTAAGATAGTAATGAGCTATATAGTTGGCGACTGACTCATTCTTCCTTTCTTTATCAACAATAAGTCCTATTTTTTGTACATCTTGGTTGCTGCAATAATCAGTTAAAAGTATCTCCTTAGCTTAATTCCATGTTAATCATGATCATAAACTTTCATGAAGGATCTCCTGCGCCTTGCAACTCAAACAGCTTAGATGTGGTGAGGTTTATGATGGTCACATAGACTCTCCATATTTTTTTGCAATTCTGTAAGAAGCACATGATTTTTCTCTCATCAGGGGTGAAATTTTGAAGAAAAGCTTAAAACTAGGTCCAACTTTATTGGTTAATGAGCACTAGACGTGTAGATGCAGTCAGTGTAAGTGTAAAAATCAGTCTCTATATGTGATGTTATCTTGAAGGCCTTTTATCTGGGCCCAACCAAATCTGCAGTTAAGATTTAAATAATTCATATTATTGTTAAAGCTATAAATTATAGAGTCATTTTAGTCCAAGCATTCCATATAGTCATTCAGGATAGATATTCAATCCAGCTTTATTATCAAGGATTACAGTATTCTCTTTGATTATCTTCAAGATGGGTTTTTTTATTATTAACAGTTGGGGTTTTAACAACTATTGGAATAGCGGTGATGCAAGCCCAGTGGTTTGTATTCTTGACCAACTCATGTCATGTTTATAAAATATCTCCATTTTTACTTCCAGAGTCCTGAGCTTTTTCTTGATGACATCATATATAGCCAAAAATTTTGGATTCTATACCATGGTAAGCTTCCATATTCTCATCATAACCTATTTCATTATCAACACTCTCTTCACTAATTTAGTCTAATGGTGTCACCCTATAGTAGGCAACAGAAGCAGATCAACAACCCTTTCTTTTATAATTTAGTCTATTTTATGGGCAATTTGTCAATTATAAAGTTGTTAAATACACAGATTATGCATCAAAAGTGGATTTGATGCTGTAGAGAGTTTAATACAATCCTTGATGAATGACTCTATAACCTCTTAACGTTTTAGTGAATTTCTTTGGATAAACTCAATTTCTTTCTACTGATGAATTCTTTGTCTATGAACTTTATTTCCGCCTCTTAGAAAATTTTGTATGTTGCCACCTAAACAAGATACAATGAAGACTAGATTACTCTCTTTCTTTCAAAGCTCAATTCTCACAAGGTGTCCTCTTTGAGAGTGCATCTTACAAGAAGTTCTCAAGGCTGTTTCTCTAGCGATGATGCTCTAACTAATCCCAGACTAAATTTTAGATTTTTCACTTAAACTAGAAAACGTTAAACCCAAGAACAAACTCTGGCTTTTTTGAAATAGACTAAATTATTAAAGCAGAATCAAAGTGCAGTAAAGCCCCAATTATCTGCAAATTGGGTGGCAAGGGCACCGCGTATAATCGGGGATTTTCTGTATTTTAAAAGTTTATTTATTTGAGGTGGACCAACCTGGGTACAATACCTCACAGACTAATAGGATAAATGGGAATTGAAATACAGTAAATCCCAGTTATCCGCGGAATTGGGGATAAGGGAATTATGGATAATTGGGCCTTTACTGTATACTTTCATAGTGAAATTAAGAAATAAGTATTTTTAACAAAGATCTGGTTGTTGTAATTTAGTTGATCATCAGGAACTCCGCGTCAATTATTTCTATTTTATTAACCTTTTTAGGTGTATTACACTTTCTTGAGCTCCCTGATATAGGATCTTCTTCTCACTATGGATTTCTTATAACCAGTATTTTGTTATTTCCTTGTTTAATCTCCAGTTCCTAGTCATAAGTGAAGTCCTCATTATTTTTGCTAAATGGTATTTCCTCTTTATACTTGTTAGATCATGATATAATTTAGTGGCGCCAACTTAAGGCTTCTAGATTTAACGCTCTATTTGTTATTTAATATTGGATATTGGTAAAAATGAGAAACCTCATATCAGGTGGAATATTTTTCATTTAAACTTTTTCATTATAATTGGGCAGAGTTTGGCCTTCATCAGTAAATAAATTAATTTTCTCACTCCAGTGTCTAAAAGTGGACAATTTTAATATCACTGACTATCAAGTATTTTTAGTCAATTGGTATAAAAGAACCTTTAACATGCTAAAAATTATATAATTGATAAAACTATAAAGGGGATCCAATTTCAGTTCTTTCCAGCTTCTAATTCTTCAAGTAACTTGTTTTGTGTATACTATTAACTATTAAGAAGTCTCTTTTCTAAAATTGATGGGCTTCCATCTGATCCACTCGTTTCTTTATCCATAACAGCAACCAAGCCAGCAGTCAAGTAAGGTGATATCAAATAAATGACTTAGAGATCCCAATAACCACCAATGAATCCTATACTGAGTAATTAGGTTCACAGAAGAGCTACTAATGTTAGAATCAAATAGACCCAAGTCCCAATTTACAAACTTTTCTGGGGATCTCAGCTTAGAACCTCTAGTAAGGGTCATGTTTGTTATTACCCTAGATAACCCTGTGGTATCCACTACTTACTTTACCTCATTGAACAAATCATATAGCAACATTGTAAGAATCTTGTCCTTGAGGACTTTTCTTACGCCTTCCCATTGTTTCACCCTAAAGACCCTCCTAATATCCACTAATATATGCTACGCTGGCGCTATGCCTACGCAATTTTAAAAAGGTCAGGAGAGCCTTTGTTCCTCTATATACAAAATTTTAACACAAAACTTTTCTATGGAAGGCCTAATTAATATGATATAGCTTGCTTTCAGTTTACAGTCCGCATAACAATAGTGATCTTGCAAAGAACCCACAAACGCCTTGGTATACATGGTAGCAACAGAAAACATATCAACATATAAGCGTAAAATCCCTTCAAATAGCCCTCAACTCAAACCCTGATGATGGAAGCCTTATTAAACCAATGTATCTTCCCCTCTGGAGTCACTTAAAAAATATACAACACACAGATATAAATTCATGGAAAATTTTGGCCACAACGTGGCTTTATTCTATGATCCATGGGTGTGATAGTGGCATTGACTGTTTTTAGCCATTGACCTTAATGCAATATTTTGGGTTTTACATCACTTACATCTCAGATGAGATCCCTCTAATCAAAATTCTAGAAGCAGGGAATGTAGTGGCTATAATGGTAAATACATATCACCAACAGTGTTCCTATTCCCACACCCTACCATCAGAGCTCAAACTCTATAAAGAGTAATCAATGTGGAAGGTGTTAATCGACTTTTAGCACAATCAGAGATTAACATAGACTTTCAACTGATGGTATATGTAATAAGCACCAACTACCCAATGTATATTTTACAGTTGAGGTGGATAAACGCTGTAAAACTTTTTTGAGAAAAACATAAGTGTTACACTGAATGATCAATAAGACCTCTCCTGTCTTATCTCTAGTTTTTTTATTTAAAAAAAGATTGCACACTATACTATGTGTGGACTACAGACATTTCAACATCACTTTCCTATATCTATAGTTACACTAGAAGCTTTAATCTCATATGCCATCACAATATCTGGAGTCTTTTATAAATCAATTTAGTAAATGAGATCCACAGTGTATGTGTCAAAAGGTCCATAAATTGCTGATTAAATTTCACACTAGACATGGTTTAGATAGATTAATGTAATGCCTATTATAATTATACCAATGTCATTTGCGGCATTCATGTTTTAATTTGATTCTTTTGAGAACTTAAATCCAAAGCTTGGTGTGACTCCCATCAGTGCTCAATGTCAGATCTTTCAGTTGGGCGTCAATAGAATTAATCAGATACATTTTATTATGATGAACTTATCCAGATGTTTTGCTAAGACTCAGTAATTTGTCTCCTTTATCAATCTACTTTCCCTGACGCCTGCTATTTAATTTACCTTAAATACTAAAAGAATCCTTTTTAGTACTAGATGGTCCCTACTAAGAGAATCCTTAATATCAGTATATTTAATTTTTTGGGGGTCAAAATTCAATGCCTTTTTTAATCAATTAAAATATTTGATGATTCTTATTTTGTGTTTTTCTTTTCAGCTATATTAAGCAAAAAGTCCAAGTCCAATGTAGTGACGTTCCATCCATCACACTATGCTAAGATCAAAGTTTCACTTCCTACCAAAGCGCCAATCTAAACAAGCCTGTAGCCTCTGAGGCGTCTTTACAAGCTCCCTCCTCCATACCTACTAAGAGCTTCGCTGCATCACAAATAACGTCGTGCTCATTAAGAGCACAGCAGCACCTGCATATATTGTTCCTCCATTAATCTACGCACCAGTGACGCCAATCACCCACTTGAATAGCTTGCATTCTAAGCCCAAGTGCCATACACGCCTGCAAACTCATGGCCGCCGCGCCAGTGTCCAATTATCCTACTAATTCCATTCACAGTGCCCTTTTTGTGGCCCTGTTGCACCTGTGCCAGTAGTGCCTGTCATTTTCACCTCCCATCACCTCCACTGCTTCCCACTAAAGCCTTCATCTTATAAGGGGGCGATATCATTATGATATTAACTTTTACATGACATTCACAATTTAATTAAACTTTATTCAAGAACTAACCGCTGTAGCTTGGTGCAACTCCCACCAGTGCACAATGACAAACCTTTTGGTTTATTATTACTAATGTTAATCATATTAGATTGTTTTAATTGATGGAATATCCATATATTCATCTGAATATCAGTAGTGTTCCCTTTTGTACATTGATTTTCCCCTATGATTGTTATAGGAGATTCCCCAAATATTTTGAGAACCTCGCCCTTAGTCTCTCAAAAATCTTTTGGGTCAAATTTTGCAACTATTTTTGTTCAAATAAAGTTTTTATCAGTTCTTAGTTCAGTTTTCTGCTTTTTGGCTATGCCAGCCCCTAATTCCAAGACCAATGTAATGGACGTTACATCAATTATAGTTCTGTTTATATAAAAATTTACCTGCCATCTTCAAAAGTCTCGTGAACCATAATTTTACTCGCTTTGTTCTCATGTACATAGCCTATATTGATGACATTCTGACCCATCCCCGCCAATCCACTAAAAACGATCCCAGCATCTAGTGGCTGTAACTGCGGCGTTTCAAAAAAAGAGGCTCTTTAAACAGTAAAAGAGAATTTTACAAGAAGAAGTAATTATCTAAAAACTCTTGTTCTCAAGGGAGGTTACATAGATTAACCCCACAAAGTTGGAAGAAGAACCTCATGTTCTACACAAATGGTGCAAAGACAGGTGCAGAGTTTCTTTGTTTCTGATACATAGTTAGTAAATCTTATCATTCATAAAAGAGTTGGCTTCTCCTTAGGCCCTTTGATGGGCAAAAACGCGCCGTTCAATTAGGATTCTTAGTATCAAGACACCTTCAAAAAATTAAAGGAATCTTTAATCTATTCCGGTACTCCACCATGACAATGTAGAAAAGCCATTCATAATAGCATGCAATGCCTCAGGTACAGCCTTAGAATCATTAGAACTATATGAATATAAAATTTTTCAATGACTGGTGGTACTTCTCCTGCAAGTTCTCTCATGTAAGCGTTTTTAGACCATCTTTACTAAAGAACTCATTCTGATGAAAAAAGTATTAACGCACTAGAGATGTTTACTCTAAGGTACCATGGTCATTGGCACAGTTTTTAATGCGTACAATTCTCTCATATATTATTTTTAATCTTAGAAGTTGGCATCTGACAAAAGAGGACCCACTGTCTCTTAATAAGCTTCAAATATTATATATATTATTTCATCTGAGGATCATCACATCTTAAACTGGGTGTTCCCCAGCTGAAACCCCACCTTAGGTCATAAAATAAACGACTCAAAATGATTATGATTTTCCCAGAAGTAGGTTTAAAAAATGCAACGCCCCAAACCGCACTAACACCACAAATCTCAGATAATCAGCAATTTTAATCAATATAGCAGCAATAAAGGATCTTACAGTGGTAGAAATAACTAATACAAATTTTAGAACTCACTTCATAATGTGGTTCTTGAATTGTAAGCCTTTGTTCCAAAGAGACAGATCTACCAACAAAATCATGGCTATGAGGCGCCCTCATGTTAGTACTATTAAACATAGAGTTATTCTATTTCAGAGACCAAGTGTATGGGTGACATCAGCTCTTCACCACCAGATCATATGGGAACGTCATGATACATTGATGATGAAAATGTGATTAAAAATGCTTAAACTAATAAAGGAATATAACATTGGCTGGGACTTACCAAAGACTTTTTACGTGGGAATAGCTTATTAATCTACTTTTGCTCAAAATTTGATTAATAAATTTGCAACAGTCTCCTGCACCACCAATAATGAGTGGAGTGTCCCTAAACGTCACTATTGGTGTAAATTGCCACCAGGTTACCGCTAATTAAAAACTTTGACGCCATTATGGTGGTTGTCTACTATCATAAAAAATGATCTATCTATCCGTTCATGTGGGATTACATCAGAAATTGTAAAATTCCAGCTATTTGTCACCCACATCTTCTCCTTGTTCAACGCCCCTGAGAAAAAGCCAGTTACAGGGGGCTCAATTTTGCATCTTTCTTCTTTGAAGCTCTCTGTAATTTGATATCCGCCCTGCCATACCTTTACATACCATCTCCTATTGTATGAAAAAACAAAAAGTTCAAATCAATTATAAGTAGATTACCTTTTTTGTTATTCTGCTTCACTAAAGACACATTTGCCTCAAATTTTCCCTGGTGCAGTTAGCCTACAACAACTCACTTCCTTATCTACAGGAGTGTCCCATTGTTTAAAAACTTCAAATTAACCTATAATTCTTTTAAGCCAAAAATCCAAGGTGGGATACTGGCGGCCTAGGAGTTCATCAAACACATTCACTAATCTCACTATCAAGTACAGGATCCCTAATAAAATAATTAGAGACATCAAGAGGTTTTTTGATAAAAAACGGAGGAGATCCCTCACCCTAACAGGTGGTCTGCCCATCATGGTAGACACAATGAATAAAAGCCTTAGAACCATGCTGAAAGTTTACCATGCAATTGAGTAGGACCCTTTCCACTTTTGATTTGTTAAACAATAAGTCTGTTGAGTCCCCAGAGGAGAAGAATGGTAGTGCATTTATATATAACCAAAATCTTGAAGTTTGTGAATTTGAACAATATTTTTTATTAAGAACCAGAATAAAATAGATATAATTTTTTGATGTTGATTGTCTTTGTAAAATTAGTATTTTTTACCTTTATAAAAATAAGTGGACAGTTAGATTTATCAAGAGATTTAGATTTAGATTAGAAAAAAGAAAGATTTTAAAATTATAATTATATATAGTAACATCAAACAAATCCTGTAATAAGAAGACTGATTCATGTTGAGGGCAAAGTTGCTAATCACATCAGTTGGTGTGTTAACTAAAAGGGAGATTATTATAAAATTGATGATTGGTTTATTTGTTTGTCTCTTTTGCTTCATATAACATCTTAATCAATTTATATTGCTTGAGACTTTGCAACTTAGTATTGAACCATAGGTGAATTTGATCCATAAACATTCCATATAGTAATATAATAAGTAATAAATTAATATAATTGATAATCTAATGAGTATAATGGGGATTTACATATTTAGGCTTCACCTGAGTAGGGAAATCCTTAACAGGGTACTTTGGCATCAAACTCACTTATCTATTCAAATACACGCGTTTTTTCAAGACTCCTTGATGTTCCCCTTTAGGGGTCAAGACAGACTGAAAATAGACCATTTTTAGTAAAATGCATCCCAGATTGTGATGTGAAAGGGATATTGGGTCTTGATGAGCGTAGTAAAGAATCCATTACTTAATGTTATGAAAAGAATAGATATCTCATAAAAATAGCTGGGTCCCTTCTAAACACTATAATAACTGCCTCAATTTTAATTTAAAGTGCATAGGAGGATCTGGAAGTCCGTAAACTGCCATCTACGCAAGATGGCTACTATTGCAGCCATCTTTCATTGATCCTGCTATTTAAAGTAAGACTGAGCTTCCAATGTGGGTTTATAACAATCCAATGGAAATTTCAGAATGCCGGTGGCATAGCGCCCTAATAGCTACAAGGAGGGATTTATGATGCTTGATAGTAGTAAAAGTTTATTAACATACTAAAGGCCCTTATAAAAAACCAGATGGCTGAAATGGAGGCAATCTTGGGTCTTGTTGAGGCAATCCCTAAGGGTGGGAAAGGCAGGGAGGATGGCCAGTCCTCCTAAATTTTACAGTTGCTGGCCTTTGGTTTCAGTCCCAAAAATCACAGGTTCGTTTTTATATGAATAAAAGATCTTAGGATCATTTAATATTTCTGTCCTGCAGAAATGATGATCAGGTTCACATAAAGAATTAATTGGCTTGATTTAAATATACATAAGCTTGGGCATCTTCTTGTGATTGTTGGGGTGTTTCCTGGTGTTGCGCAGAGTCAAAAATGTAGTTGTAATGCCAGATTAAATTAGTAAAGTAAATCAGTATGGACTGGCATGAGGAGTGATGCTATGGATAATCCAGCAACTAAAATTTGCCTCTAAGTTACAAGGATGGGCATTCCTCGCCCACAAATGACAAATCAAAATATATGGAGTGGGAGGCCTCATCTTGCCCATATTATGCTGAACCAGGGGTGGCTCATCAAGGTAAGTTAGACATAAACTGATGGCTACCCTGAGTAAGAGTTTGTGAAACTGTGGGTTGACCAGATCATGCTGAACCAGTGGTGGGTCGGTGGTCTGGATCTGGAGGATCAGAAAGCCCTTCTGGTGTAGCGGATTGGTGAAGCAAGTCTTGAGCGTAACTTCTTATAATCTTGACCAGCATTTAATTTGCCATATTGATGGATTGGAGTGTCATCTTAACAATCATTAGTCCCAGAACTCAGATTGTGGCATGTTTATTCAGGTTTAATGAGAGAATATTGGTAGGCATGCTGAATCCATGGAGTAGTTTTTTGGATGAATGAGACTTTATTTAAGCTGTTTGAAGTAATGAACTGACAACTGACGCTAGGAAGGGCAGTTGCCTTTTATACTGAGTGGCGGAGAAGTGATTGGGGGTGGCTTGAACTAAGATGGCTAAAGTGCTCACAGAAGAATAGCCTAGGCTTGAGAGGTTGCCAGTTAGCTTACATATAAGATCATGAAAGCTCTGGCATTATAATCCCTGGTCCGTGGTAAAGGTACTCTTACTGATCCAAACTTGAGCAGACTTTCTCAGTTGGAGGCCCAGCGGAATTGGATCTCAGCAGAGTTGATTTTGAGAATTGATTTAAATTGAAATTTTTAAGAACAAATTCTATGATTGCTTTGGTGCCCCAGGGCCTGGAATCTCATCTTTTAGCCAAAACAGTTTTTTGACTTGAGAACAATTTTTTAGAGTTTTGAGGTCGAGTTTTCATTTTTGAGAGAGTGGGGGATAGCAGGATGGGGACCAAGTATCCGTGGGGATACAGCTGCTGGCCTCTGGACAAATTTCCTCCCTACAAACCCCCTTGATCTTATTCCTAAGGAAAGAAGCAGAAAGGGGGTACAAAAGGGGATTCTTTGGGGTAAAAGCATTTACTCAACGTTCAGCACCAACAGAGCCAAGTCTCACAGTTTAACCAAGGGCTCCACAGGTGCATTAAGTCCCTTCTTTTTTCTGAAGGGGAACTTCCTATAGTCCAACCCAAGAGGTTGGGTTTCCAGACTTACACTATCATGTTGTCTACATCTCACAAGAACTATGCGCTGGCTGATGTACCTATGAGAGTGGTTACCCTTTTTCAAAAATAAAGGGCAACTAAGGAACCCTATGTGCCAAAATCAGGTTGAACAGACAGCACATCCCTTCTGAATGATGAACTTCAATCCTTGTTTACAAACATTAGAGAATATTGTGGGCTTATTAAAACCTTAGACAAAATCTGGATAGTGGCTGTATCCCTACTATTACTACCAACAATCATCATAAATGGCGTGGACCACAGAAAACAACATAAATTAAATTCAAATTCAATTCAGTACTATTTGAATAATATTAGATAAAGCTGCAACAAAACAAGAATTACCCTCAAGAAAGCATGACTAATGCTGAACAATACATTAAGAAAGGCAATCAACAGTACAATCACTCACCAACCCATTTTTGTATTTTTTGGTTACAAACAAACCAAAAAGTTATTTGAGGAAGAAACTTAGGTAAGAGGACGGCATATAAAGCACAGAAAATTGAGGCCCATGGGGCGTTAATGCAGCTTCTGAAGGTAGCAAAACCCTCAAGGGCCTCAGGAATCATAATCACTGTTATGAGCATAAGAGCTGGCTATCCTAGTGAGGGACCACACTAGCTATTTCTAAAATGGCATGCTGTTCCATAAGGGCCACTAATGTTCTCCAAACCATTTTTCCAACTGTTTCTACTGTGAATCCATAACTAATCCCAATATAACCTTGTCAATTCTTTAAATTACCCAGGCAGTGCTTCCTTGGATGTGTTTCACCTTCCATTCCCAAAAACAATATTATAAATTAAAACTTAGTATTTGGAGAGTAATTTTGGTTAATTTTTTTACTACATATAAATTATAGACAAGATAGTAACATATGTAAACTCTGTCTAAACCTCAAAAACCCCTAGCTCTAACTATTAGACCAATGGAGTTTCAAGTCTCATGACATGATTTTTGGATTAAAACAAAAGGATAAGGAGGAAGTAAGCAGGGAAAAGAGGCGTGTTGGCCTCCCTCCCTAACTTTAATTATACCTTAAATCAACGCTGAGTTCTGGCAAGCAGGATCATGTAATTCTCAGAGATCATGTGATGTAGATTGAGATGTTACATCTTTGGTGATTAGATTTACAATTTATGTATTGAATGAGAATAGGATATTATTTGATTACCTAAGTAATTGTACTCGATTTTTAAGTTAAATCTTAACAGAAAAATAGTAGAAGGCAGCTGAATTCAGAAGCTTCAGTTTATACATACTTGATATATAGAACTACCAGGAATGGTAGGATTATTTTTAGGCTTGTATCAATTAAAGTTGTTGGGATTTTTTCCCACTTTACTCAGCTTCATTTATTATTATCTATCTGCTGGTCCACTAGGTGATCCATCCCACTAGTGGATGTTAAAGTTTTTTATTGAATATAAAATAACTATTAGGAGAAACATTCCAGAAAACATATATTGATCTGCTAGATTGCAATCCACTGGATTGATGAGTGTTTCGTCAGGGATGATCCCTAGCAATAAACAAGCGATTAGGAGGTTGATCTCATTATTAAAGTTTAATTAACTTGTAGGAACCAATCAAGTTTAGTTTCTGATTGACTAAGGGGTTTATGAGTTGCTGGCGAGTAATGCCACCTGTCATACTGCAACTTTTGAGTTGACATTTTATAGATTGCAATCTGATGTTTATGAGTAAGAGTCCCATTACCTAAGCAGATTGTTACTAAATAAAGGTAAATCAATAGAAGTTGAGTTAAGACGTTAAACATGTTCTCGTTTCAACTTAAAAGAGGTTGCAGTCAAGTATGGAAGTGAACCTGATTATATTTGATGAAGAAGATCATTGTTTCACTTGACCCTGGAGGGTTTTAATTGGCAATGGCTTTTGTTCCCAATTAGCATGCCAACTGAAGTGTTGTGCACCGAATTTCCTATAAAATCCCCTTGACTTTTTATAATAAGTCAGAGTAGACTTGATTGAATATAATATATCAATTAAGTTTTACAATTTAGACTGTTTGCTCTTGTGATTAGAGAAGAATGACAAGAGTATTTTTTAGTTATATTATTGTTAATCTCTGCGAACTCTGCATAATGAGAATGGAGACTAACCTCTAACCTTACCCTAGGTTAAGATATACCAGACAAAATAGGG
The DNA here is from genome assembly GCA_022478985.1 of Massospora cicadina. Lineage (NCBI taxonomy): Eukaryota > Fungi > Entomophthoromycota > Entomophthoromycetes > Entomophthorales > Entomophthoraceae > Massospora > Massospora cicadina. The sequence goes on along the minus strand of JAKSZP010014946.1, from coordinate 5,034 downwards.
AATAAGTCCCTACCATTTTAGAAGAAATCAATATTAAAAGATGCATCAGTTTGTCGTTGGACCTAATCATTACTTTGGCTATCAGTTCAACTATAATATTAGTTATCATATAACTATTGCCCATTATATCATATTATCAATAAGGTAAACAGTGCACATATAAGGAACCTGTGCAGTTTAACAAGGTAGCCAAAGTGAGTATTATTTAAAGTGAGAAATAAAATCCCATTTTAAAATTGATGCTCACTCCAGAAGAGGAAGATGCGCCACTTGCTCCCAATTTAAAAATTGGTTCTCACTACAGGTGGTGATTTAGTTTAGCTAAATTTAATAAGAGAAATCAAATTAAGATGTTTTATAAGAAAGAATTATGCAATATTTGGATAGAACTTGAAACTGTCACAAGAACGCACTTAACTTGGCGTCACAAGCCAACTTCACTGCATTAGAAAGTTGGGTGACAAAGGCGAGGAAGAGGGCAACCAAGTGGTAAAAATCATCAACAATTTCTGTGGAAAAGTCAACTCCTTGAAGCGCAAGGAGGGTTAACTGATTAAAGAAGTATTTCTTCAGAAGACAAGTGAGAGGCAGACTTAGAATGCATTTGCCAGCTTACTGAAGAAATAGTGTGACAATTGAAGTATCTAGAAGAACTGGAGGACCATAAATATGACTGTGCATAAATGGATGTGGAAGAAGCTGAAAATGAAATGCATACATTTCCAATTGTGAATTATAACCCACCCAGAAATATTCCTGAATCATTTTAGCAATTTTGGAGATGACACCCAAAGTCAATCCAATGTTAAATAGTGTCATTGGACAGGATTCACCTGTTAGTGGTGCCAGAGATGATTTTCAAAGCTACCAAAATTACCCTCATTTTATTGGGATAATGCTCCTGTTTTTACAATTATTCAAGATGATGATGTTTGGTTTCAGTGACTGACAGGAGACAGTGATCATCATAAATTTCCTGAACATAGATTTTCAGAATCCAGTGTTACCTCATCTAAACAGAAATTGATCTTATCAGCAGGCCAAGGAATCCACAATGCTAGAATTTGGAAGCCCCATGCGGATGTCTAACTGCAAGCAAGATTATTTGGGGATTCAGTTCCAAAAAGTTGAGACCCTTGTAGCTTTTGTGGAACAATTTTACTAGGAATCACAGATCCTAGCCAGTGCGAAAGTGCTATTGGACTTTACCACCCAAATCGTGGTGCAAGCTGCATTACAGCCCTATTGTGATTTGCACAGAACTATGGCTTCAACGTTAGTAATGCAAATGACCTCATCTCAAATGGTCGACCATTTGAAGAAGTTAGGAGCCACTTTTGAAGCCCTAGACAGAGCTTTCAAAGTGATCATACTCAAGCTTAAAACACTGTAAAATTAACCAAGACAAATAAGTAGCAAGCAAATCAAGCTGTGTTGGGAAACAAGCCTGAGGTAAAAAGCAAGCGGATAAGATACTAATCCACTGCCACCAGTGTGGTCTATATGGACATGTAGCCGCCCAATGTTTGAGTAAGAAGCCCAAGGAGCAATCATATTAGTCCAGGTGAAGGAGAAGTAACTCAGTCAGGTGTCAGGAGAAAGTCCTAGGGTCTAGAGACAGAATAATCTGGCACCATGGTTAAACCTGTTTCTCCTAATATTATGAATGATAGTATAGACATTTCCAATCTCTTTGTTGATGATAAAGCAACTAACCTACTATATTGAGTTGTTAATATGGATGTGAAAACTATCACTTGAGCCAAAATCAAGAGTATCACTTCTTAAATTGTGAAGGAAGTGGCTTGACCATATGCTCATCAGCTAGTGTACAAGATTAAATCTGCAAAGAATCAGGAGGAGTTACTTAAGACACGATTGGATGAAGCAAACGTATCAAACTCAATTAGTGAAATCAGGAGTTCTTTCCCTGATCTCTTGGAAAAACTAATTAATTGTCTTGATTCAGCAAATAATGCCACAGTTCCCCCAGTAAATACCCTATTGCAATGTTCTGAGTGTATTTATGTGGATATTATTAACCAAGTGAGATTGAGGATAATCATTGACAGTGGAGCGCCTATAAACATCTTTTTGACAAATAGGTGAATAGATTAAGACTTTGCTTGACCTAGAACACCAGAAAGAATACAGAATGGCCAGACTAGTGATGACGATATCCTGTTGAGCATAAATTGTGCTGTCACTCCAGTTTGTTTCAATAGTGGTATCAGCTCCCACCATTGTGTTGGTGAACTAGAATTATAATATCCTTATTGGAGCAAAGTTTCTGAGAAAATATAGAGTGAATGTAACTTTGAGGTGAATATCCTGACCATTTTGAGGCAGACCCTGCCTTTGATCTATCAGAGGGAAGGAGAGTCCCCGCTGATTAAAAAATTAATTTTGTAAACTTGATTTACAATGATGGCATTATTACCATCCAGTATAAGTTGATTGGGTAAAAACAGAGATAAATTCCAAAGGAGATCCTAAAAAATTGCAGGATCCCCTTGAGAATGAAAACGATGAATACTCTACTGCCTGGGGTGCAAATAATTGTTATCACAGTGTTAACGCTCAAGATTCTAGAGCAATATATGGAGAAGTCATTGGCCATAAAGGAAATCAAGAATAAAATCATTTGTAGCGTCAGGGATAACAATGCCAGGACACTCAGAAATAAACGTGCTACTGGCTAATTTGAGGATGAAACTGATGAAGATAGCAAAAATCAATTGTCACATTTTTCCATATATCATAATGGTAGAGATCATAAAATTCCATGATTTCAGAATTCTAACTGAAATGGTAGCTTTGGAAGAAAATGCCAACAGTGTCAATGTCTTAATAGATTGAGAGCAGCTGGATTAATTAACCAAACAGCAGCAAGTAGAAGTGCTCTGACTATTATAGAAGTATTGTGAGATACTTCACCCAAAGTGAATATGACCAGGGATGCGCAAAGAACGTGATCTACAAGGTCAACACAGAGAAATATTTTTCAATACAGATGAGACCTGTTCGAAGGTCTAGAGCTGCTTATCTGTAGTCAGTGAACAAATCAGCAAGCATGTTGAACATGGGCTCCTTTTACCATCATTGAGTCCATGGATGAGTCTGATCATACTTGTTAAAAGAACAGATCAAATTGAGCAGTGATCAATTATCGCTGACTGAACAACATCACTAAGAAGTATTTGTATCCACTGTCAAGTATTTACAATGCGCTCAATTGCCTAGGGAACACCAAGTACTTTTGGTGATGGACTTACCTTTGAGGTATTGGCAAATCAATTTGCCAAAAGAGGACCAAGAAAAATATGCGATCATTACCATACAGGGACTCTACCAACTGCCCCAATTTCCCCAGGGATTGTGTAATGCGCCGGCCACCTTCCAGAGAGCAATGGACTCTATCCTTAGTGATCTGAAGTTATCCTGCGTCTTAGTATATCTGGACGATATAAATGTATTTATCAGGAACTTCACGCACCATTTGGAGCACTTGGAAGAAGTTTTCAAGCGCCTGGCGATGGGAAAAATTGAAGATCAAGCCAAAGAAATTCCATTTCTTTAATAAGGGGCTTGAGTACTTGGGGGTTTGTTATCAACTCCAGAGGGCTGCAACCCCAGAAGCGAAAAATATGGCAATTAAATGGATGTCAATCCCAAAGAGCGTTCAGTATATACAAATATTTCTTGGGATGGTCAAATACTATTGCTGATTTATAAAGAATTTTACAAAAGTTGCAGAGCCTTTATTCCACTTATTAAAGGATCTAAATAAAGATTAGTGTGGAATGAAGAAGCTCTTGAGTCATTTGAAGAATTATGCCAATATCTAATGACAAGTCCTGTTTTGAAGTATCTGATTTTTGGTTGGGAATTCATAAAGTAAACTAATGTATTGTCGGTGGCAATTGGAGCCATTTTGAGCCAAGTGGATGAGGATGGGGATGAACATCTGGTGGCCTATATGAGTTAAACACTAACGCCAGCAGAGAGTAATTATACCACAATGGAGTGCAAATGTCTCATGGTTATCTACGCATACAAGAAATTCCAAGTCTACATCCACAGAATGTACTTCAAAGTGGTGATGGACCACTTGTCCTTATGCTGGCTCCATAACTTGAAGAAACTAGAGTGGCGACTGGCTCAATGGGCTTTATAATTAAAAGCATACAATTTCTGAGATACTACATTAGGCTGGAGAGGCGTATCAAAACGCTGACGGAATATCAAGGTCTCCTGCAGTCCATATTATCTATCATCAGGCGTATATATTATTCCAAAAGATGATTGAAGGCAATGTTGGGGATGAACCCTGAGAAATTCAAGGTGCACTGAAGAAAGTGATAAATAACACCAAGATGAGAAATGGGTAATATTCATAAAAGATTGCCAGAAAACGGTTTTTATTCCTGAAGCCATCAGAACAAGCAGAGTTAATTTAATATGCTCACAAAATTGTCAAGCATGGTGGCCTAAGGAAGACCATGGACCATATTTGCCATTACTACTAATAGAATAAATCAGTTATGATGTCACTGACTACCTGGCTTGTTTGTGGAATGTCAACTCCACAAACTTCAAAAGAATTTAATAAGATACAGGCTAATACGCCCTGGATTTGCATGGCACACTGTGTCACTAGACGTGATGGAGCCATGAGCATCAGAACAGGAGGCGTAAATTATATCATAGTTGCCATAGACCATCTAACTAGATGGGTCAAAACTAAAGCCCTGAGCAAAGCGGATGCTATGAGCACAGCAAAGTTCATTTTGGATCAAGTGGTTTATAGGCACAGATGCCAAGTGATCTTGAGCAACAGTGGAACCAACTTTACTTTCTATGTAATTCTGAGGCTTAATGAATTGATGGGGATTGGAGGAGTAGTTTCAATTCCATACAGACTAGGATTGAATGGAATGATGGAAAGAGTTAATGGAACACTAGCCAAGACACTAATAAAATTGTTTGCAGGGAAAAGTTCTGCTGGGGGAACTTACCTAAGTTTGGTTACCT
>JAKSZP010014945.1:0-68187 GCA_022478985.1 Massospora cicadina | reverse complement strand
CACCCCTCATGGGGAGCAGAAACATGGCATCAGCAATAATAGATGGGGCTAAATTAGCTGATACAATGGGGGAGGTGAATGCCTGGATGGGCTGGGTTATATTCAACTGAGCAGACACCATTAAAACAGCATGGGTGATGGCCTCCTTGGTTGGAGGGGGCCCAGCGGGTTGGTGGGAGGTAGCGCACACAGAGCTGTTGTGCATGAAGATTGCAGAAGTACAATCAGGTGAACTGGCACTAGTTGAAGTAGCTCCAGGTTGGGGGGTGGTGCCTGCTTTCATAGCTGCTGCTTGAGAGTGGGTGATTCTGGTTGACCCTGAGGTAGGTAACTGGGGGTTGCTTCATTTGGGGGTGGTGCTTGCTCATTTGGCTGAGCCTGTGGGTTCTTTTACAGGGTTTCCCACCATATTTTCTAATAGTTCTCATAAATCTCTTTAGTGGAGCTAAATTTCAAGGCTGAATTGATTTTCAAAAAAGTGATGCTTAGCAGAAAGAGATAATTCTTTGTTGAAGAACTATCAATTGATACATACTCAAATTTGCTGCATAATCATATCTTTTTTTATAACCAAATATATTTTGAGACAACTTACTTTTCAGAACTTAGCATATAAATTCTTAAATTAATCTATTAGTTAAGACATGCAATTTAAACCAAAAAAATGCTTCACCTACATAAGAAGATTCTGATATACAACTTAAGCAGGTGATATGGAAATAATTGGAATTCATATCTATACTAAGTTCTTTTTAATTTAACACACCTGAAACTTGAAAATATCTAGGGGAGTGTATTTTGAACTGGTTTGGATGATATAAGTTGATTAGAATATGCATTGGCTTTTAATAAAGGTATTTGTGGAACATCGATGAATCCCCCCTTAGGTTGGGACCATCTAGTACTAAAAAAAGGTATTTGGCGGAATCATACTCATTTCAGTCTTGGTAGAAGACACATTAGGTTTAACTACTGTGCAATGGAAGCAAATCAGGCTGGTGAAAGTTTAGACCTAATTTGGATATGTTCAGGTCATTACAGTCGCTACATGTTGGCTTATCATAATTCCGTAACTCGGAAGATATTAGCACATGTTAATATAAGAAAACTTTCCATTCTCTAGATTTAAGTGGAATAATATCGCGAAACTGACCAATCGATATAGATTTGATGCATTTGGGATGAATTGGAAATGTAGAGCAAGCGAGAAGTTGGATGACTACGCATTTTGGCTGAGTAATGCGACATCTCGCTTATACCGAGTTTCGTGAATGGATTTAAGAAAGTGGTAATTGGAATAGGAAGTTTCATTATACTGATCATGCCACCTAATCCCACCTCTGGATGAGAGGTACTAGTTTATATCACGTGCTTGGACAAGTTATCAAACTATAACGCGTAGTGACAACATCCATTTTCAATTAATCTTATTGGCTAAATTTTGATTCTTTGAGCAATAATTTATTCCAATCAAAAATTCTATTAAGTAATGCCTTACATGGCAAAAGGTATTCGAAAGAGTATAAAATACAGTTGTAAGTTTAACTCTCAACAGACGCTTATTACATCATAATCACAATGTTTATTGTTCCATACAAATCCGTTGTCATCTTAGTCATCGCTTTGCTCTGCCGCCATCTCTACCGCTCCTGCCGCGAGACCTAGTCGCCCTGACCGCGTCGAGCGCTGGCTTCCTTGAATGGTGAATTTCTAAATGATACCATTAAACTTATGTCGTCAACGTAATTAATTTTAATCTGCTTTATGTTAAATATTTGCGGATAATTTAATACCTCGAACAAACCACTTTACTTGATTTTACCAAGTCATTACAATTGATCAGGCATATACCCCATCCCTAGTTTACCTCACCATTAATCCAAAATTACACTTCTGGCCCCAAGTATCTCGAACTTCCCACATTTCTCCTTTTTAACCGATTTGAAAAAGGAGAAGGTTCTAAATTCAACATGTATATATTTTTTGCTTTTTTTCTATGTTTATTCACGCATAACTGAAACTACTGGACCAATTTAGATGAACTTTTTTCAAAAAAAGAGAATGCCCCCCTTAAGTCCCATTTCAATTTTGTAAGGATTGATCAAGTATCTGAACATTAATTTATTATATATATTAAAATATATCAGAAATGATGGTGGTAGATTGTGAGACACGTTCATTGCCAGATAAACTTAAGTCTGGCATTGGTGAAGCAATAGCTTCAAATCAACTTTTGACATAATATATATCCTATGACTGGGGCATATGTGCAAAATCCAGGCAGGTATGAGATCATAGTATGATGAGCCTAAGTCATTATAGATGCCTATCGTTTTTACATAATTTTAATAAAATCAACTACATTTAATAAACTGATTTATTGTAGATGGTGATCAGTAAATTTAGTATAATTTGACCAATAAAATCAACTAAAGGTAATAAGATGAATTATTGTAGAAAGCAATCAATAAATCTAGCATAGATTGTCAGACAATTACAAGTCCAAAATTATAATAAGAGTGATTCAGGTTTTGATATGATAGCATCAACCAAAAAACCCTGATCAATTCTCAGTGGAACCCCACAAATTGGGGTATTACTATTGCTCTCAATCCTTGGCCAAATCACCCTATGGCTAGTAGCAGGGTTACACCAAACCTGCAGAAAAATTTGGAGAGTTGTTCCATGAGTCCTCTCCAACCCCTCTCTAACTTAGTCCAAACACCTACTCTGCAACCCCCTTATAGCCTTGGAGGGGTTTTCACCATATACAATTATTTTCATGCCCAAAGTTTGGTAAAATATTAAACTTCACCTCACAAATTTAGCCTATCTACTATCAACCCTCCATCAGTCATTCCATAAAAGCGAGGCAAGTCTTGAGAGCCCTAATAGACTGAAACCTAATATTCTCTAATATGGCTATTCCTAATCTAATCCAAATTTTGTGCCCCAAATCACTTCAAGCCTCAATAGGTTTATTTAATAAGCATCAATATCTTGAGAGGGTTCACTTCTTGAACCCTCAAATATTACTTATAGAAACCTTATAAAAATCATTTCTTTATTTTAATTGAAATATTAGTATATCAATTACCAGTTGTCTATAATCCCTAATATATTTATCCTGCAGTAGAGAAACCTACCTCTCCTGCAAATAATTGTTGCAATTCAGGTGTGAAAATGCACCATCAAGCTAACCAAAAGTATTAATTCCAACAAATGGTGGTCACTATAGGGGGTTGTACACCATAAAATTTTTTTATTTAAAATGGAGGGTTTTGGGGTAATTGACCCTCCTAAACTCCCCACAGCTTCTGAACCCCAGCTATATGATTTAGCCTAACAGTTAACCAGCTCACTGTCTTGACTTAAAACACTTGAACAGCGTGTGTGCCAATCTTTTCATGAGTATGCTCCAATTATTTTAAAACCACATTTTAGAGACAAATTTACCCCAGGTGAGGGTAGCATTGCTATGTTCCTCTTTGTCAATGGGGCTGTTATGGAAGAGTCAACCAATCCTCAAAAACTCAGGCATATCCTCCCCTGCCTCAGCCGCTCCACCCAAGAGGTAATGGTATCTTATATGGCCACCCTTAAAACTTGGGCTGAGGTAAAAACGCGCTCAATGAGGAATTTGGATCCACGCATAGCTTGCATAGAAAATAAACAGGCGTTTATGTGCCTAAGTCTACTCGAGGGGAATCATTTGCCACCATCATTGACCAGTTTACAGTGTGGACAAGCATTTCCTGCTCGTTAATATGCTATGTTTGGATAATGCAATTGCTGACATTCTAAATGGATTAACCTCTTGCCCTTCCTTAGCCCAATATATTGTCCATTAAAGAATTTCCTACGGAATGCTCATGATATAAAATAGGCATTATTAGAGGTTGCTGATCTCCATGAAGGTACGTGTAAGTTCTGAGAAATGTCCCCTGTGCATAGATCGGGTTCTCTTCCTGTTTCCAAGTAAAAAGGTTCCAAAAAGGGTGGCTGTACCCCTCGTTACCCAGGGTGACCTCTCCCACATGGTAGATGAGTGCTGGGTAACAGATCTCCCTCTTTGGATTCCTCCCCCTGCGCCCACACTCACCTCAGCCAAACTTGTCTGCTAGATCAGGGAAATCTGCACCAAGATTGCTGAATTGAAGTCAATTGGTCCAAAATAAAGTGGAAACAAGCCTGATAATTGGATTACATATAGCCAAAAAGGGATGAAGACTGATTCATCAGCTGGAATCACCAACAGTTTCAATTTGGTCAGCAGTTTGATCATCAAAATTAACCCTCTCTTAAAAACATTGGAGATGATCCCTGGCATGCAGGTAGTAGCATAAGACACCATCAACAATAGTTTGAAGCTTCTATCTGGCAAATTGGGAGTTGCAGTCTATGCAACGCTTTTGACTGAACAAACAGCCTAGTGACTGGGCATGGGTGGATTGAGCATCCTGAACCCGTTTCCAACCAATTGGGACCACCCCTACATGGGGTGGCCCTGGGGGATTACTGTTGCTCATCAGGCTAGACGCTGTCACACCAACCATCAGAAATGCAGTCAAGCCTCAATTCAGGCATTCAAGGTTGAACTGACAGTGACTCAGCCTACCATAAAAGTCTTAGATATCAGTTCCAAATGAGCTTATCTGCCCCCATCCCCAAGTAATTTGTCAGTTAAATCAAACTAGGGGGACCAAATCTCTGCTTGTTCCCACATCAATCAACCACTATTTAATCAGTTGCATCGCACTGAGAATATTGTTGGTCAATTTTCTTCACTTTTCTTTAAATAAAATTTGCTGCTAAAAACTATCAATTTACAACTTTATTGATATCCTTCTGGCCATATTCCCGATGGCTTTACTCTGGTGCCCCATTTGTCCTTATACCAGATGGGCTTTAACAGTAGTGATGGTTACTATGGCCCCCACCATCATCAACTGGATTCAACGAGCCAGATACTTCTGGCAATTCAACCCCTAGAATCAAATATCCGCCATCAATATACTGGAATCTTGTGGCCTTACATCCACCATTTCCAAGAAAGGATCTGCCCCCTGTCTCCTCAGTTGAATTGAACCCATCCATTGGTGATCAATTAGAAACTATACCTGTGGTACCATCCCCTGCATCAAGACCCCCAATGTCTGGGTTTGTCTCCATTTAGTTCGTTTTTGGGTTGCTGGTCATAATTGCCCCTACACCAACAATTTATCATTTCCCTTTCACAGCTCCATACAACGTCATATGTGTGGCAATGCCTCTGGCATTCTGAATTGCTTTTTAGGTGCTTATACATCCTGACTGACAGGCTGTTCTAAACTTCTTCTGCCGTTTTCATGACAGTACACCTACCTAGGAAGTCATACTGTTCCCTATGGTGCTGACTACCCTTCCAAAGCCAGTTCACATGGGGCGCCCCAAACTAGACTGCCCTCCTCCATTTGAGGTTGGCCAAAGTGTACTAGAAGTAACAAGGTCAGGCTCTCTCCCCTCATCTGAACCCCAAGTTAGCTCTATGAAACCAGTTGAGTTCTCATCACACCCCGCACTCTCTCTTAAGGGGCCCATCACTATGGCTCCACCCTCTCATCCCTCAGAATCATCCTTTAGAACAACCACGGCCTCACCTCTGACCCTGCCTCAAAAGAATTCTTCTCCTCAATTGGCCTCAAAAGTTGGTGCCGCTTTGATCTCCCTCCAAAAGCCAAAAGTGTAGATGAGCGCCAAAAAGCTCTCCTCTGTGAGGAGATTGAGCCAGTTTCTCAGCCACCTCTTAGCAACTTTTTGGTGTGCATTGACAACCCCTCTGATGAGTATGAAGAAGATGGAAAAGATGTGGGCTACTATGACCTGGAAGTCCTAGTGGAAGTGCAGGTTCTAGATAGGTTGAGGCCTGAAAGAATAGATATTACCATGATACCCCATTGAACCTATTTCCAACAGGTGTTGAGGTGTTCAGAGGTGATTGATACCTCCAGTATTGCTGAACATTTTATTGATACAGTGGCTTGATCTACCCAGAAGGTTCATACCCTCCAATCTATTAAAGATAAATACCCTACAATTGCTTAAAGCCTTACCTCCTCTCTTTGTTTAGAGGAGGTTCTCACTCACACCCTACTTTTGGTAGCACTATAACCAAGATATAAGTTGTCATCAATAAGGTGTAAGTTCTAGCCATCCTTCATATGGGAGCTCCAGTAAACATGGTCTCTTTAAAGACCATCAATAAAGTTAAGTTGGCTCCTGACCTGGACTATTTGAAAGAGTTTGGAACTGCAGGGACCAACAACACACGAGCTATTAAAGCCTACTCTTCTCTAACCATACATAATGGTAAGTTCCTCCCGTCTGCCCCCACTGTGGCATTGGAAAATAATGCATACAACCTGCTCATTGGTACTCAATTCATGATTGAGTATGAAGAAATTATTAACATGAAACAATGATTTCTCTCCCTTCTAAATTATGAAGTTCCCCTAGTCTTTACTAATGATGGGCCTAAGAAGAAGTAATACTTGTACTTAGTTGATTACCATCCTTCACCCTCTTTCTTCTTTATACAACATTAGGCTGAAACACAAAAAAGCTTCCTGATCCATGGATGCTTCAGAGGGCCTTCCATTGTATGCGTCATAGAAAGTAGTAGTCAAATTGGGCTAACTAAAACTGATAGGCGCCAATATTATTATGCAATTACACACAACTGCCTACTACACTTAACAAGCGTTGATGGGATAAGACCTTTGGAACCTCATGTGTTGCTGGGTATCTTAGACCCTGCCTACCAGTTACCCATCAATCTTCTGTTGGGGAATATTACTAACAAGGGTATGGTTAGAAAAAGCATCAGGAGGTTGGAAAAGCCCTGCTAATTCCAATTGAGGACACTTAACAAGACCATTATATTGGGTCTATGTTAGATCTTGGACTAATTACTGATCAAGTGATATGCGCTTTGCCCACGTTCAAATTTCTGAGGTTCTAACCCCCAAAGAGCTTGAAAAGTTCTCTCTCTTGGAGTCCTATTGTGACATCTTCTCCCAATCAGATACTGGATATGGACATATGAAGGGTTGGAATCATACCATTGACATTGGTGATACTCAGCCTATTTGATCTAAGCCTTATTGGAAATTAAAGGCTGAGAAGCTTTAAATGAGGATGGAGCTGAAACAGTTGTTGGATGCGGGGCTTCTGATGCCTTCTCAAAGCCCTTGTCATATACATTATTGCTCATAAAAAAGAAGAATATGGTTATAAGGTAGTTATGGACTACCGCAAACTGAATAATCTCACTAAAAGACAGCTACTTTATCCATCACATTGATGATGCCTTAGCCCAACTCTCCAGCTCTAACTTCTTTCTGTCATGGACTTGGCTAGTGGCTTGTTGGAAAATTAACCATATGGATTCCTCCAATGATTAATCATTATTTGATTTGAAATAGGCCAATCCTGGTAGAATAGCTTATTGATTGAATTTTGTATGATTAGATGATTGCATGGTGAGTTGCTTCACAAATTAGGCTGAGCCAAATCTATGCATTCCACCAAGTTTGGAAGTTAGAATCTAGCAAAGCCAATTGAAGGCCCACTTTGATATTTAGATCACCAGCAACTAATAGCTGAGGATAATTCATTATATTAACTAAGTAAAGATCAGTGGAACCTAATGGTCCTGAGTTTGAGGCAGCCAATGATGTTTCTGGCACTTAATAACCAATTCCCCCAATTAGGTTTATGGGTCACCAGCAACTAGTAGTTAAGGATGATCCACTTGAATTAATTATTTAACGTCAGCGAAATCTGACTATTATGAGTTCAAGGCGGCCAAGGTTGTTTCTGGAATCTCTTACTAAATTAATCAATTATTGCCCAAGAAAGGCAATCCAACAATTGGTTATGATGAGTCAAATCATGTGTTGATATGAAGACAGGATGTCCTGAGTTACCCAAGTGACCAAAGATGTTTCCTACGCAACATTAAAAAGTCAGAATGGAATCTTGTGTATATTTAAAATAAGTAGTTTATATGGCTCACTGGTGACTCAAGGCTGAGGATGAGCCAAACCCAATAAATTTGGACATTGGGAAGAATGGGGTGAGAGGGTCAACTCCAAAGAAGAGAGTAACACAGCGGAAGGCTGATAGAGTGGTTAGCTGGAAGAACCAGCGATGAGCTGATAGGTCAGCGGTGGGCACAGTAGCCCTTTTGTAAATATTATAAATACCTGGTACTTCCTTCTCAATAAATATCTCCCTTTGCCTATTCTACTTTTTGATTTAAGTTTATAATTTATTTTGTTGGTCGGGGTATAGTATAGGGGATCCTCAAACAGTGAGTGATATGCCAAGGGTTCAGCTGGCGCTGCTGGCTCCAAGCCCAAGGCAAAATGGCAAAGGCTGACCAGTCTTCATATTGGTTGGCCTGCTGACCAGCAGAGCCCACTGTCTTTGGAAAAGCAATTTTCTGACAGTGGTGCTCACCTACAGGGGTTCTGCTTGTTGGTGCTGGAGTAGTTGACATATGGGTGAGAAGGTGGCATAGATGTGCCGCCATGGTTAGGTTCTGGTGATTGTTGGTGGCAGGGGATGGCAAGCCCTGGATTCCCACCCCACACGCTGAGGCAGGAATTAGGAAGAATAACATCAGGTAAGTGGGGGGAAATGTCAGAAAAATAAACAGATGAATTCTTCAATGATTAATCGTTTTTTAGATGAAGTAGGATAATCCTGGTGTAATGTCTTATTGACTAAATTTTGTATGGTTAGATTATTGCGTAATGATTTTCTTCTCAAATTGGGTTGAGCTGAAACTATGCATTCTGCCAAGTTTGGAAGTTAGGATTGAGCAGAGCCAATTGCTAGCCTAATTTGGTATTCATATCACCAGCAACTAATAGCTGAGGATGATCTATTATATTTATTAAAGTAAATGCCAGTGGAAACTGATGATCCTGAGATTGTGGCAGCTGATGATGTTTCCAACGCTTAGTAATAATTCAAAAATTAAGTTTATGGATCACCGGTGGCTAGTAGCCAACTATAATCCGCTTGAGTTGATTGAGAGATGTTTGCGGAATTAGACAATTATGAGTTTAAAGTAGCCAAGGTTGTTTCTGGAATCTCATTTAAAAAAATCAAATATTTCCTGAGAAAGGTGACTGACTATTGACTATGAAAAGTCAAAACATGTGTCAGCGTGAAGCAAAGATGTCCTTATTACCTGAGCAAGCAAAGATGTTTTCAGCGAATTATTAAGTCAAATTATTATTTGATATTTATTTAAATATTTAATTTATATGGCTCACTGGCAACTTAAGGCTGAGGATGATCCAAACCCAATAAATTTGGACATTGGGAAGGATGGGGTGAGAGGGTCAACTCCAGGGAAGAGAGTAGCACAGCGGAAAGCTGAGAGAGTAGTTAGCTTAAAGAACCAGTGATTACCAATAGGTAAGTGGTGGGCACAGTAGCCCTTTTGTAAATAGTATAAATACCTGGCGCTTCCATTTCAAAAAATACATCCCTTAGCCCAATCTACCTTTTGATTTAAGTTCATAAATTATCTTGTTAATTGGAGGTTAGGCTAGGGGATCCCCAAATGGCACAGGTGATACAACAAGGGGTCAGCTGGTGCTGCTGGCCCTGAGCCTAAGGCAAAATTTTAAGGGCTGACCAGTCTTCATACTGGTTGACCTGCTGACCAGCAGAGCCCATTGTCACAAGAAAAGTGATTTTCTGACACGTCTATTGGTAAGTGGACCTTTTGCCTCAAGATCAGGAGAAATGCGCTCCCATTTGCAGTGAGGGTCTCTTCAAACCTACCCAACTACCACAAGGGTTGTGCAACACGCCCGCCACTTTCCAGTGAGCAATGGTTCATATATTGCAGGACCTTAAGTTAAGCTGCGTCATCATCTATCTCAATATCACAGTGTTTTCCAAGACCTTTAATGAGCATTTTACCCACATGAAATAAATGTTACAACGCCTGAGGGCTTTTTAACATTTAATCTGAAGACTTTAAATGTGCGTTCTTTTTAAAAAGCTGTATTTTTTTAGCGCGCCATACCTCAAGATGTGATTTAACCTTTGCAAGTTAATGTCACAGCTATATCCAAGGTGCCAGCACCCAAAACCATCCGCAACATTAAGATAATCTTGGGTATGATGGTTAAACACTAATTTATCCCTAAATTCACCCAGCTCAATGAGCCTCTCATCCGCCTCTTTGTTAAAAACACTCCATTCTATTGGGGTGCGGAACAAAAAGCCTCATTTGAGATTTTGAAGAACTTACTGCAACAAAGGCTGATCATCTGCCACCATGACAAAGGCAAGCCCTTTATGCTGTTCATGGGTGCCTCTGATTACGCCGTTGGAGCTATCTTGCTCAGCTGGATGAGCATGGGGTCAATAATCCTGTTTCCTATTACAGCAAAATGCTCTAAAAGCAGAACGCAACTACAGCGTCACTGAGAAGGAGTGCCTTACTGTCCTTCTCGCTTTAAAGCAAAACTTCCCCTTCTTATATGAGACTTTCTTTTAAAGTGGTTACTGTCTATGAATCCTAAAAGTGTTGCAGAATATGAAGGACCCCACAGGACGGTTGACTCTCTGGGCTTTGAAGCTTTAGCATTATGACATGGCAATTGAGCATTGGTAAGGAACTATTCATATGAACGTTGCTGGATTGACACTGCTGCCTTCCCTTCATTTAGATAATAGTGCATCTAAGAGGTTACATGTCCTTCTGATGATCATGATGCAGGGGGGATGAGGATGAATCTGTACAAAAGATTTTAACTCAGTTTTCCCACAATATTAAGGTGGAAGTGTGGGAAGCTATACAAGAAAGTAGGGGTAAACTGGCTGCCCTATCTCCGGCCATCAGAGCGAGTACCTGTCATTTTAGAGTTTCATTCTATTTTAAGCATAGCGGGGTACAGAAAAGTTATGAGTGGGTAAAGGGCGTTATTAATGGAGGGCATCATGAAGACCATAACTGAGGTCCTGGATGCCTGTCTAACCTGCAAAAAGCAATCCAGTTTCAGGACCTGGTATTCTTACCAACCCACTACACCTCAACAACCCTTCCACCACATAAGTTTAGACGTGGTTGGACCTCTACCCCGGAATACTGGGGAAATTGATATGTTTTGGTCGGAATTGATCATTTTACGAGATGGTTGGAGCTGTGGCTCTTCCCGCTCAAACTTTCAAGGCCACAGCCACTTTTCTCCATAAGAGTTTTTTCTTGACATAATTGCCCCCAGGTTCTTCTCTGTGATAATAGGAAAACCTTTATCTCCAGAGTGGTGAAGATTCTCACTACCTCCATAGGCATGTAACAGCTCTTTTCTGCCCCATATAACCCCTCAACCAATGGTACTATGGAAAGAGAAAATGAGGTCCTGGTTTCTATATAACAAAAATGTCCACTTCAGATCCACTTCACTGGGATCAGTATTTACCAAGTTCCCTCATGTACTACCAAATCAGTTACCATAGAATCCTCCAAATGTCTCCTTTCTGTGTATTGTATGGATGGGAACCTGGAGTGCTGAAATTATTATTCAAAAATATTTTCTCTGATAGGAGTGACCTTGAGCAAGCCATGAAGAAGTTGGCCCAGCACATCATTCAGTTACAATCAGATTTTTTGTCTAATATGGCCAAAACTGCCACAAAAGAGGGTCAAACACTAAAGAGCTCTGGCCCTCTCTACCTTCCTTCCAAGTATCTGACTTGGTGCTGTACTATCATACTTGTATCACTTCAAGAAGGGAGAAGCTTGGTGTTTGACAATTACAAGTTCAATTATGTAATATGAGTGTATTAGTTCATAATATGGATGAAAATAGGGATGAAATTGGCCAAAAGACCCCAGCCAATTCTTGGTAGAACCCTTTGAATTGGAGCAATAAATTTACCAATAATATTGGCCAAATACCTGAGTTTGGGTGGTCAGATTGCACCTAATCATCAGCAAAATCCAATTAGTTCATTGGAGGCTCTCCTCCAAGTCACTCCTATTTTAGTACAGCCTACAACAGAGACCAGCCCCTTTGATTGGGTTGGAGGAGGTCCAACATGGTGCAAAATTTCCAGACCATTGATTGGGTAAAATATATCAAATACTTACTGCACATATCTATCTTACCTGCCTACCATTGGCTGTCCTATCATAGTGAAGTCAGTCTCCAGAGCTCCAATAGGTCAAGTCTCAATATTTCCTAATCTGGCTTTATTTTAAATTGTATTTGAGATACATCAACCAGGGGATGGACAGTACTGAAAATCAAAAACCAAAATAAAACAAAGCAACTTAATAAAAAGAATAACTGGGAAGCCAAAACAAAAACACTAAAACCAGGTGGAGACTGGAAACCGCTAACCCACCATGGCAGAGAGTGAGGGGGGTTAGTCAGTTTGTCTGCAGAAAAGTTCATCACAACTATGTCATATTGGTTGAGAGATGGATTAAAGAGGAGAGCCAAGGTGTTGGGGTGTCAGCGTAGTGTGGGTGGATGGCATTGTAGTATGAGTTTTCCACCTTCTCAAAAAACCAGCACAGTAGACAGCTTCAATATATTCTGCTAAGTGAAGTTCAGCTTTAATGTGGGCTTAAGGGAGTTGGGCATCATCAGAGATACTCTGGTGGAAGATTATAGAATATGGGTTAAAATCTGCTAATTTAGTGACATTCATGATGGCAGCTTTGGCATCATCAAATAATTTAGAGATATCGCTGTAGGGAGATTTGGGGAAATTGGGGGGAAGTAGAGTGTGGGCAGCCCTAGTTGGTATTGAGCCACTGATTTGGCCACAGCTTTGCGTATGTTTGGGCACTGAGGAGAGGCCACCGCAGCTAAGGCAAGCTGGTGGTCACTTTGGTAGGGGACGGCATTGGGTTTAGGATTGAAACGTTTGTGGGTGGGGTATAATCAAAATTAGAGAGGAAAAATTCGGCCTGACCATAACTGTTCTGACCGTGAGGTTGACCAGTTTGCTCACTCATAAAACTTTACCTGATTCACAAATCTCAGCCAATAGGTCCCATGGATTCTGGTTTACAATAATAGTGGCATTAGATGTTGGGTGGGTGGTAGGGGTTAAATGGGTTGCTTGGGAGTGAATAGTGGTCCAGCCTGACTCTGATTGGTGGGAGTAGAATTGGGTGGGTTAATGTGGGTGGTTGATTTGGTGGGGGCCAATTTCCCACTCTGTCCCATAAAACGAGAATGTTGGGTGGGAGGGGGCAGCAAAGTTCCCCATTCAGAACCCGCTGAATGTGGCTCCAAAGCTGCATCAAAGGAAGTGGCTCAGGGACAGGATTTTTTGTAATAGTCAAGTCCAAAACAGAGGGGACAAATTTGGTGACCATTATCCACCTGAGCCAAAAAAAGTGCTCAGGCGCTGCTGTGATATGAGCATGGGGGGATTTGGTGGGCTATGGCAAGGTGGTGTGGGATAATGGTGGTAGTTGTGCGAGGGGCAGCAAGGCGCTCTGCACCAGAGGGAACAGCAAAGCTGAGGTTAGGCTGAGATCTATATGCCAGAAGCCCCACCATCAACTGATCATACAAATCTTGGGGTGGGAGGTGGGAAGGGAGGGATGCAAAGGATACCACCATTGTGGTATCTGTAAGCAGGCGAGTTTGGGTAGTAGGGATGGGAGTATTTTTAAAAACAAGGAAAGTAGAAGCCACTGCTGCTGCAGCCTCCTCCGTCTAGAATCCAATATTAAAATAGCCCTTAAAAGGGCGAAAATCAATAAAGTCATCTGGCATAAAAGCAGCGGAGGCCAATTCAATAATTGCCCTGTCAGCATATGGGAATAAATGCCCATAGTCATCTTGGAGGCAAAATTGGCTTGTGGATCAAGAGAGGGTGAGAGGATGGGGGCAAGAAGGGTAGATACGTGCCAGGTGGAGTGCAAAATCCCTTGGTGGGATAAAATGGCCAGATGAAGATGGCGGGCTATTTTGACCCCTATGAAATTGCTTTTGCTAGGGCGGAAAATGCTATGTGGTGGAGCATCACTACCTTTTATTGGAGCAACAGGTGGCTGATCTGTGGAAATATCATAAAAGAGTGTGGCCAGGTGGCGGTGATAAATTTAAACTTATTACTTTAATCAAATTGCTCAAAAGTGAACTTGAGCGGAAAATAAAGCTAAGTTGGTATAAATCTTAAAGTGAAATTATTTTACTTTTTAACTTTAGGGTACCCAGTAAAAAACTGAGCCTCCAGATCCAACGCTTATAGTATTTGGAATATAAAATTATATTATTGAATGATAGTCAGGTAATATAGTATAATTAATTTGGACTTTATTTTATTAAACTGAGGTAAGCTGACCAGGGGACAGACATTACCAAATATATGTGAAACTAAGAGAATAACTAAGAAATATAAAAATTGGGCACCCCAGGGTACTCAAGCTACCCCTGTTGCCAGCGGGACTGCCAGGTATGGGGTTGGTGCATTACTCCGAGGGGGTTTCCCTGCTATGGAGCAGGTGTGAAGGAAAGGGTCTGTGTGGAAGAATCAGAGTGGGAACTTTGATTCTATGAGCGCTTTTTGTCTTGGTCTCATATATCCATAGAGCCAGGCTTGAAAGTGCTCTAGTAAGTGGACATGGAATCTGTTAATAATCCCATGAATGGTTGGGACTGTGCCCTTGAACGCATATAATGCAATTGTGTGACCGTTTGTTTTATTTTGGGGGGGGGGGGGGAAATTTTTTTTTGGGGGGAAAATTTTAAAAAATTTTTTTTAAAAAGGGGGGAAAAAATTTTTCCCCTTTTGTTTGGGTTTTTTTGGGGGTTAAAGGGCCTTTCCCCCCAAATTTTTTAAAAGGGGGGAAGGGTTCCCCCCCGGGCCCAAAAAAAAGGGGGGTTTTTCCCCAAAAAAAAAAAAGGGGGGGAAAAAATTTTCCCTTTTTTTTTAAAAAAAGGGGGAAAAAATTTTTTTTTAAAATTTTTTTTTTTTCCCCCCGGGGGGTTTTTGGGGGGGTTTTTTTTTTGGGGGGGTTTTTTTTTAAAAAAATTTTTTTAAAATTTTTTGGGGGGAAAAGTTTTTTTTTTAAAAAAGGGGGAAAAAAGGGGGGGGCCCCTTCCCAAAACCAAAAAAATTTTTTTTTTTTGGGGAAAAAAAAAAGGGGGGTTTTTTTTTTGGGGGGGGGGGGGGTTTTGGGGGGGAAAAAAATTTTTTTTAAAAAAGGGGGGCCCCCCAAAAATTTTAAACCCCCCAAAAAGGGAAAAAATTTTTTTTCCCCCCAAAGGGGGAAAAAAAACCAAAAAACCCAAAAACCCCAAAAAAATTTTAAAAAAAAAACCCCCCGGGGCCCCCGGGGGGGGGGGGGGGTTTAAAAACCCCCTTTTCCGGGGTTCTTCCTTTGAGGGAGGCGACGCGTTTGGATACCCGCTGTAACAGGTTACTTTCCATTGTCTCATTAGCATATCCCCCTGATTCTAGCCAGATTCCAAGGTGTTGGACAGGAGTGGTAGTGAGAGGTGTTGCAAGGGTAAAATAATTGGGTTTTTCTTCAAGTGTTGGTGTGAGGTTCTGATGTTGTGGCCCAATTGTTTGTATTTGCCAAGAGGATGATTTCTGTCTTCCTTTTGTTGAGGATGCACTGCTCACCTTGGAGCCTCTAGAGTGTGTTCCAGCTGTCGGGCATCTTCCTTGTTTGCATACCTGCTACGCAGTCATCTGTAAAGGCCAGTATCTTGACTGTTGGTTGTCCTTATGCGGTTATCCCCATGAGACGTGAGTCAGTTACTCGGAGGAGTGGGTCAAAGCTGAAACTGTATAGCAGTGGGCTGAGGGGATCCCCTTGTTTGAGCCCTCTGTGTGGTTTAATCTTGTTTGTTAGGAATCCAGGGCCGCATACAGCCATGGTTGCAGATTCTGTTAGGAGCATCATTTTATGAATCTTGATGGGAGTTTGAAGGCATGTAGACATTCTTTTAGGTATGGCCAGCTAACACAGTTCATACGCCTTTTCCTGATCCAAGAAGGCCAGGGCACCAGTTGCTTTGGATTGGCAAATGTTTGCAACAGGGTGTATGTTGTTCCATATTGAACGCCCTGGTATAAAAACCCAAACTGGTTGGGTGATAGGGCTTCAGATGCAATTACGCCTAATCTAGCTGCTAGAATTTTTGTTAGAATTTTTGTGTCAGTGTTGGAGAGTGCAATTGGGCGCCAGTTGGCCAGGTCCAACTTGTCACCCTTTTTATACAAGGTTATAACGTAGGATTCTGGCCTCCTGGTAATAGATATGTCTTTAATAACTCTGGTTCATTGGCGCCAATAGGAGGGGGGCGATTTGTTGAAAATATTTTTTGTAAAATTCGTAGGGTATCCCATCAGGCCCTGGGCATTTCCTACATGGTGCACCGCGAATTGTTTCCCAAAGCTCCTCCCATGTGATAAGGGATAGTATATTGTAATTTGGTGGTGTACTTTGTATCTTGGCAGTTTGAATAAATTCTTTAATTTTTTGTGGATCTGTTGGCATATCGCGATATAATTCAGTGTAATAGTGGTGTACTTCCGCCTTGACCTCCTCAGGGTCAGTTGCCACGGTGCTGTTGGTCTTGCGGACCTGTGTGCACGTGGGCTGGTTCCACGTGAGTGGAATTGGTGGAAAAAGTATGTTGAACAGGTTTCTCCTTCCTTTATGAACTTACCTTTGTTTGATACTTTGATTCTGTGTTGGTGTTCAAAAGATGAGATGGTTAAGTTGGGCTGAAATTTCTGCCCATTTGCGTCCCCAATTAGGGCTATAGCCAGATCTTGGAGTATTTATTTCCAGGTGGTCTAGTTTTGCCAAGGTACGCTTGATTGTGGCTGTGTCCGAGGTGTACTTGCGTGATTCAATATGTTGGGTTTTATTGATTAAATCTTTTTGAAATTTTCCATGTTCCGATGGGATCCAAAGTGAATGGGGCTGTGAATTATGGGTTTGTAGCCTTGTTTTCAACCCAGTCAGATATCTCAGGAAATCTTATATTTTCCAGGTGAAGCTTTCTCCAAGGCGACACCTGTGTGTGGGATTGGGTTGGCGCTAACTGCACTGTAACTAATTGGTGATCAGAAAAATTGATCTTTTTTGTTGTAAATTTGAGATTCTTGAGTGGTGGGATTGTGGGATGAGGATGTGGTCAATATGACTCATTGATATGAGCAGTCCCTCACGTATGTTGGGTCTTGTCATATGGGGAAGGATTGGTAAATTGGGGGAAGAGCATCCTGTAAGCCAAGAGATGCCTTCATTGTGCGATATTCAATGTGTCCAGGTGGGTATCCCCTGGGATTAGGCCATCGATCTGTATTGGGGTTATCCCAGCAGTTGAAATTGCCTAACATGATGATATCTGGTGGGAGGGTGAGGGTAGAATTTTTTTCAAAATTTTTTTATCTCAGTTGCAGTGCATGGTGTGTAGATACATGCTAACAAAATTATTTCATCTTGGCATGTGAATGTTGCTACCAGGACTCAACCATGCAAGTGTGATGATGAATTTGTAATTTTAAATTTTTTTTTGTTTTGGACTATCACCCCACAGTGAGACGTCCATACTGATTGTGATGGTGCGACCCTGGTTGACCAGATTCTTCTTCCCCTTGTAGGCAGTGGGTTTCTTGGATGGCCAAGATGTCTACAAGAGGTTTTTGCAGGGATGCCAGCTTTTTGGCTTGGGATGTATGAGCCCTGGCTCCCGCAATATTTAACGTTCCTATTGACACTGAGGTGCCCGCGGCGCCTCAGGAGCAGTTGGGAGGACCCTCTGGTCCTATCCCACCGCGGCTCATTTTGGCCATGCTCTGCATCTGTACTCCAACTCTTTCACTGTCATTGTTGGTTCCCTTGATCTGACCCAATGATTCAAGGGAATTGCGGTTTTTTGCATTTGTATCAACTTTTCCTGCACAGGTCTCATGTTGATTTGATGCAGGTTGTTGATTGGATCTTATATTTTTGAGGTTCAACTTTGTTGCATTGTGCACCGCATTTTCACCCAAATTGCGGTTGCATTGTTCCTCAGTATGTGCATGACTGATGACGCTTTGTGGCTCAGTCTGGTTACTGTGAAAATTTTCGACCTGGGCATATTGTTCTGATTGGTTGGTTCGGTGAATATCTGAAATATCCTCCTGAATTTGTCCGTGGTTAATGGCAGATTCCGCGCATGCCGCCGCTTCAGCCGCTGCTCTCTTGCGGGCTTTTTGTGCTGCTTTACGCTGTTTACTTGTAACTGGGTCCACGATGGAGTATAGTCCATCTTCACCCTAGCGGAATGGGTGGTGGCCATCAGTCATTTTGGCGAAGTTTTCATTATCTTCGTCCATAGCTTCTTCACAAAAATCATTTTCCATTAAGCCCTCTTTTACAGGGCATGTATGTTCCTTGTGGCCCAGTGAGCCATAGTAGTTGCAAATGGGTGGTGCGCGTTCCAGTATAGCTTGGAATGCAGCTGACTGGCCCCCATCTGCGAAGTGAAATTCTGCTGCGTGGGGAATTCTGGATAAATCCTCTTCCACTTCTGGGAAGGGGGTTGATTACAGCGATAGCTTTGCTCATGCACAGGTTGAGCATTAAGCGAAATCACTGTAATTCAAGTTGTTGGATTTCTCCATAGGCCATAAGACCTTTGTGGAGCTCCTCCTCAACTACCTTATGAGGAAGGTTGGTGGGGAGCGAGTCAAAGGAGATGAACAATGTTTTTGCTTTGTTCCATCTGGTGCATGCGGTGCGCACCATTTTTTGCCCTCAGGGAGGGCAATTTCCACGCAGATTTTTGCTGCAACATCAGCTTCATTGGCTGTTTTGAAACCAATATCGATCCAGCCACAGCCCATGTTGTTGGTGGCTACGTACACTGTGTGAGGGAAAAGTGAGGGCTATGCCCCACATGTTTTCTCCCACAGGGTCGGTGACTCATCCCCAAGGAAGAGTCTGATCCCGTGTTCCACCTTTGACAAAGGTTGGTTGAATTGAATGTACATGTATTGCGCGTGCTTTACAGTAAATACCATAAACCCAGATGGTGTCTGAGTTTGCAATTTTTTTACAGCTTGGGTTCCTGGTCCCCCTTCAGGGCGTTTTTTGCCCTTAGTTGCACCGTTAAGCGCACCACTTGCCATGACGCTCACCCACGTTGTATTATTTTTGTTATTAAAGTCGCCCATCTTTCCTGTGTGTGAATATCCAAATTTGCTGTTCAAAAAGAATTGTAGTAACTAAAGTGATTGTTATGAGAAAGAAAAGCAATTTGGACTTTACTAAGCAATCTAAACCTCGAGCCTTAACATCTTAAATATCAAGTATCAACTTGTTAAGAGGGTTCATTTTTTATGCCCTGTGGCAGCTAATAAATATATATATAAATATAACTTTCAATATCTTAGTGTTTATTTATTTTATCATCAGATTTTCAATCCCATAATTGTTAGAGTTTAGGCCAAAAAAGCACTAGCGAGCTTATCAAAATTGTAAAATCTAACACTTGGGTCTATTTGGGAAGAACCTTTTGTAATCACTTAAAAGTGAGGGGAGGAGTATTCCATCAAATCCCTTGTTAAAATAGTTACTGTCAACTGGGTTTATGGATGGTCATTGTGGCTCTATTTTTATCCTATCACTCTTGAGGGGGTGATGCCAGACAATTACAAGTACAATATTGCTTTAAGAGTGATTTGGGTTTTGATATGGATAGCATCAGCCAAAAAACTCTTGTCAATTCTTGGTGGAACTCTGTGAAATGGGGTTATACTACTGCCCCCAATTCTTTGCCAAATCGCCCTATGGCTAGAAACAGGATTATGCCAATCCTGCGGTTAAAGCAGGGGAGTTATTCCAAGAAGACTCTCCATCCTATCTTTAACTTAGTCCAAACACCTACTTTGTGACCCCTTTTTTTATAGTCTTGGAGGGGGTTTCACCATATGCAAATATTTCTCACTAATTACTGGGTAAATATATTAAATCCTTGCCTCACAGATTTATCCTACCAGCTATCAACCCATTATCAGTCATTCTGACAAAGTGAGGAAAGTCTCTAGAGCCACAATAGGCTGAACCCTAATAATTTCTAATATGGCTATTCCTAGCCTAATCCAAATTTCATGCCCCAACTCACTTTGAGCCTCAGTAGGTTTATATACTAAGCATCAATATCTTAAGAGGGTTCACTTCTTGACCCCTCAAATATTACTAATATAAAGACATTATTTTTTAGTATTAGTGGGGCCCAACCCAAAGAGGAGAGTATAAGAAATTATAATGTCAAAATAATATTGAAAGCTTCAAGCTTTATTTTCTGTTAAAAGTACCAAAGAATATAGATATTTAAGCTTTTAGCATTAGACTTCTTCTCATAAAAATGATTAACATTATGTAAATCAAATCTAGGCTTCATAACTGAGTGGTAGAAAAATTAGTATACAAAGCTGGTGACCTGGGTTCCAATTTCCTTGGGTATGCATGTAATTCTATAAATCAAATAATACCATGCTTAAGACTAAAATATAATTTCAGATAAAATGAGACTTAGGTAAACTTAGATTTTCAAAGAGTTATGTAAAAATCTATGAGTAAAAAGGCTTCTATTAATTATGGTAAGGTAATTTTAATGGATCACATTGGTCAAAATCCTTACAACATTCCACATAAAGATCAGACTTAAATCTACCAAAGTCAAGAAAAGTATCAAGAACTTGAGCATAAAACTTTATTAGAATAAAAGGACACTCTAATCTGGTAAAATACAATGCAATAAAGACTAAAACTGGTTAAAGCCTAAATGCATCAGGTTATATCACTTCACCAGTTACTAAAGCGGTATAATCTTAACCTACCAAACTAAAGCTTATTATATACAAAAATCATCTCTTAATAACTTTATCAAATTGCACAATTGTTTTGTTTTGTGGTAGTTGAAAGATACTATCACTCTCTAAAACATTTAACATTTGGTACAAAAATCTTTTTTGTTGTTTTTGCTCTTAGAAACTTTAAAAATATGTCCCATGGTCTTCTTGCCTCAAATAAATACTCTATATAGGCATATATCATATAACAATCACCTCATGGAAGATTTTTAACTTTCATGTAAACTAGGTAACATTTAAATAAGGAATAAAAATATAAGAATAGAGCTAATAAAGTAATAATTTAGTAATCAACCTTCATCTATAACTTGATATAAGTTGATAAAATTCTTATAATCATATCTTGCTAAGGACAATAAATTTTTATAAAATTATCTACTATTCAATGTAGATGTTTTTAGCCTGCTTGGTTAATTACTAAGATTTTAATCTAGAATATGTAATGCTTAACGCTTATGCTGCATATTGCACTTAAAGTTATACTAGTAGAATGAGTTTAGACACACATTAGAACTTGCAGCATTTTAGTTAATAGACTAATTATAAGGCGATAGGAAACGATGTCAAAGCTTTACAGCGTTAACTAAAATATTGGATAGTGTCCAGGCATTAAACATGATCATTTCAAACTTATTAATAAACCCTGTAGCCTTTCACATTATTACTTCAATGAGGTTGCTTTTTAAGAGCATCAGTAATATAGCATCTATGCCTTTTTTCTGATAATGTACTATAGCTGGACACTGCTTGGAAACTCTTCTAACATTTAGTTTACCAAATGCCAAAATATCTTTCCGTTTTTGCATTTTAAATAAAGCTACCAGTTAAAATGCTGCAAGCTAATTCACATCTGCACTAATTATAACCAGTTTGGGTTAATTGTCATATGCATCATAAGCAATAACCATAAAACACTTTATAGAAAAGTACAAGGATTTAACCATGTGGGATTTCTAATTTTTACATTGAGTGATAGAATTTTTAAAATTTCCTGATTTATTTGAGGTACGCCGACCAGGGGACAGACAGTACCAATCACAACACTCAAAATGACAAAAAAAACTACTAACCAGGTGGGAAGCAGAAACTGCTTAACCCACCATGGCAGAGGGTGTGGAGGGGTCGGGGGATTGGTTTTCAGAAAGACCCACCTCGATCAAGGGGTGTTGGTTACAGTACCAGATCAGAGCAGAGAGCCAGGGCGTTGGGGCATCTGCATAGTGGGGGCTGAGGTCAGCGTAGTAGGAGTTTTCTACTTCTGCATCAAGATAATGATGGGAAGTGTTTCAACAAAAGCTGCGAGGAGAACTTCAGCTTCTTTGTGGGCTTCAGGAAGTTGGGTGAAAAGGGAGATAATGTGGCGGGTGATTTTGGCTGAGGGGTTGAATGAAGCAAGCGTTGTGACATTCATAACAGCGATTTCAGCATCATCAAATAGTTTTGAGATGTCACTGCAGGGAGATTCAGGGAAGTTGGGGGGAAGAAGATGGTGGGCAGGCCATGCTGGAGCTGAGCCACTGACTGGGCCACCACAGTGCGTAGTTTTGGGCAATGAGGAGAGGCCACCGCAGCTAAGGCGAGCTGGTGGTCACTTTGGAAGGGGGCTGTATTGGGTAGAGGAGCAAAATGGCGAGGGGTAGGGGTTTCATCAAAGTCAGGAAGGAAAAATTCTGCCCGACCACAATTGCCATGGCAGAGAGGTTGACCTGTATGCTTACTAATGAGTACATTACCTGATTCTTCAATTTCAGCCAATAGATCCCATGGATTTTGGTTCACTGGAATAGTGGCGTTTAAATTTGAGTGGGTAGGATTGGGCGAATGGGCAGCTGCTTGGGTGCAAATGTTGGTCCAAGCATTGCTCTAATTGGCTGGCGTAGATTTAGGTGGGAGAGTGAGGATGGAGGTTTTGGGTGAGGCTGATTTTCCATGTGGGCCCACTGAACAAGATTGGAGGGTGGAAGGGGGCAGCAAAGCGCCCCATACTGAACCTCCAGAGGGGGGCTCAGAAGCTGCAGCAGCGGATTTGGCCTTAGGGCACACTCTTTTTGCATGGTCAAGGCCAAAGCGGAGGGAACAAATCTGCCTACCATTATCGACCTGAGCCCAAAAGAAATGATCAGGCGCTGCAGCCACACTAGCTCGGGGTGGGATTTGTTGGGCTATGGTAGGGTGGTGTGGTATGATGGTGGCTGTTTTTTTTTAGTACTAGATGGTCCCTACCCAAGGGGGGATTCATCGATGTTTATTGAATTACGCCTGGGCTCCTAAGAGCCTGAGGCGAGGGAAGGGGAGGGAGGAGGATCGAGAAAGGGAGGAGGGTTTGCGCGCCAGAGCCGTGCTGCAGTGACAACTGAGCGGGGGAGGGTTGGTGACATAGTGCAGACCTTCAGGGCCATCTCAAAGTGTACCTGAAAGTGGGTGATCATGTGTGGAAGGGTCCACAACTGCTGGTCAAAGGCAGCACGAAGGAAGGAGTTATGGATGGTCCAGATGGCTGTGGCATAGGCGAGGACACGGAGGGGTCGGTGGCAACCAGGCAATGTCTGCTCAAACATGAGGTCTTGCACAGGGTGTCCAGACCAGGGCTGAGCATGGAGGAGCGCGCGGGCCTTTGGCCAAAATGCGGCGACACCTGGACAGGTGAAAAAACGATGGAGGTGGGAGTCAATAGGCTCCACACAGCGGGGGCAGCTTTGGTGCTGGAAGGTAGGGCCAGTCCGGTCCCCTGTCCTGTAAAACCAGTGGAGCACCCTCCATAAGGTGTTGGACACCTTTGCTGACAGGATGGGGTGATAGACGTCCTTCCACAATTCCTTAAGGTCAAATCTCACGGAGGGAGGGAGGAGCTCAAGGAGTCTTGGGCGGATGAAGGACGATCTTGGGGGTTGAGGCGAGTTGTGACAACTTGTCCATTGTGCACAATTGCATGGCGACGGGGGCTGAGTCCAGGGTTTTCCCTTCTGTATGGGAAGGCATGATGGATCCGCGCGCCTACTCGTTACAGGGCAAGGAGAGCCTGGTTCCAGTAGGGGGATGAGGATGGTTTTAGGCGATGGCCTGGGTGGTTTGTGAGCCACTCCCCTAATGAGGTCAGAGATGCTCTAGGAAGACCCAGAGCTGCTGACACTGACTGGCGGAGGGCGGGCGCCCATTGGGGCATGGGGGTCGCATCCCAGCAGACAATCGGCCATTGGAACTTCAGGAAGATTGTGGTGGCGTGGGATCGCGTGTCCAGAAGCCCTAGGCCCCCTTCATTGCAGGGTTGGGCAATGGTTGAGAGGGCCATTGGTGGATGGTTTGAGCCCAAGATCCAACAGCGGAGGAGTACATTGAGCCGCGTATAAAAGGCATCTGTGAATGGGCAGACGTGCGCTAGGAACCAGACTTTGGAGAGAAGGAACACATTGGCCATCAGAGCTCGACCCTGGGGGGTGATGTTTCGCCGGTTCCAGCTGGCAATCCTGGAGTTAACTGCTGCAAGGAGCAAAACCTCATTGTCTTTTAGCGCAACTCCTTGCTGGTTGGTGAGAACGCCCAGGTAACGGAAGGTACCGCGCTCAGGTTCAATACCAAATGGTGGGGGGAAGGTGGGGGAGCCGACCTGCACAACTGTTGTCTTGGAGGTGTTGACCATGGCGTTGTACGCCTTGGTGTACCTCTCAATGGTCACAGCAGCGAGGGCAACATCCCCAGGGCAGCCAATGAAATGGCAGTGTCATCTGCAAATGCTATGGTGCGTGTGGGGGCTTTACCTGGGACCAGAATCCCTGTTAGCTTGTCCTGTAAGGAGGCCAAGAGGGGGTCAAGGGTGATGTTAAAAAGGATAGGGCTCAGGGGGTCCCCTTGCCGGAGACCTTGTCCAACTGGTACTGCCACTGTAAAACCCATTGGCGCCAGGACTCTGGTGTGGAGCTGGTCATAGAGCGCTGATATCCAGCGCCTAGCTGCGGGTGGGAGATGAAAGCGGGCCAGGGAAGCATCAATATACTTCCAGGCTACCCTATCATATGCTTTCTCCATATCCAGGAGAGCCACAAAGCCATTCACCTTACGAGAGTTAGCAGTCAAAGTCACGTGAAGGTCATTATAGTTGTCCCATAACGACCTCCCCGGAATAAAACTGTACTGGGATGGGGAGAGGCGAGGTGACACCCATTTGGTGATGCGGTTGGCCAGAAGCTTCGTGAAGAGCTTGTGGTCTGTGTTGATCAACACTATGGGGCGCCAGTTCGCCAGGTTCTCACGGTCTGACTTCTTGTGAATGAGGGTCGTGATTGAGCCTCTGGAGTTGGGGAGGACCTCGCCATTCACCAAGAGTGCAGCGAAGAGGTCGCGGAGGGTTCTGGCTATCACTGCAGGTTCCAGAAGGTACACCTCAAAGGGTATTCCGTCTGGGCCTGGGGCTTTAAGCCGTGGGGATTTCAGAAGGGTTTCCATCACCTCCTGGATGGAAATAGGCGCCAGTAGAGCCTCATCAGCCCGTGGGTCAATGGGCGGCTCTGGAGCCCGCCACAGGAAGTCTTGGTTGTCCGATGGGTCCACCTGGGTGGCATGGAAGAGGCTGGAGTAGAAGCGGTGTAGTTCCTGCGTGATTTCCTCCTTGTCTGAAGTGGTTGTAGTGCCAATCTTCAGTGCAGTAATATCCTGCGCTGTTGACCTGGCTTTCTGTTTCTGAAAGAAGAAGCGGGTGGGGCGTTCCCATTGAGCATAGTAACGAGATGTTGTAAAGTTTGCTGCCCGTTCTTCCTGCAGTGTGAGCTCCAAGCGGAGTGCTTCCTGCGCCGCTTCCCAGTCTTCCAACCATCTGGGAGAGGGCGAAGGCTGGCAGTTTCGCTCTAGATGTCTGATTCTGGCTTCCGCCCTTTTGACTCTGGCGCGAGCTGCAGTCATCTGGGCTTTGGCACAGTTGTAAGCAACGCGGGTGATGCCCTCCTTGGTCACCGCCCATCTAGCCTTGTGGTCAAGCAGGTGGGGTGGGGGGAGGTGAGAGTCTCCCGGATGGTCATAGACAGCTTCTCCTTGGTGAAGGGGTTGTTGAGAAGAGCTGGGGCAACCCTAGGCCAGAACCTACGCGACGGTCTAAGTGTGGTAGTGAGGATAACGGTGAGTGACCTGTGATCACTCAGATGATTGTCACGAGAGATGGGAGAGGAGACGCGGCCAATTAGCAGGGGGCCAATCAGTGCCATATCTATGCGTGACGCTGACTAGAAAGCTCCTCCATCATACTGGATCCTAGTCATGCAACCTAGGCCAGACGCGGAGGGTGGAAGCGCATCTATAAAGCCACTCAGGCGAAGGAAATCCTGGAGGCGACTTGATCCAGGGCGTTCCTTTGCTGCAGGGGGTAAGAGTCATGGACGCGACTTATGGTTGTGTTGAAATCTCCTAAGAGGACTGTATTCCGTGGGAGATTGAGTTGGAGGAGCTCTTCCAAGAGCCGATTTTGCTCCTGACCTGCATTAGGCAGGTAGATGCTTGCAGCGAAGAAGGAGAAGTCAGGAGTGGTGAGTTTGGCCAGTATGAGGCGGCCACCTAGATATTGTGAAAAAGAATGGGTTTTAACCTGGGGATTCAAAACAATAAGGGCGGCATGGTTTGTCCAGAAGGAGTTGCCTCCAAACTGTTCATTCCATGCAGATTGTTCGTGGGGGAGGATATGGGGCTCCTGGACAGCAGCGATGTCAATTTGTGCTGACCTGAAGTTTCGGAGGAGGCGGGCTCTCCGCTTAAAGTCCTGCAACCCATTTGCGTTGATGGATTGCAGGGCCAGGGTGCTGCCATGGGGACTCATAGCTGTTCCCCTCCATGTCCTGGGGGGTTGCCAGCGCTTAAACCTGCTGCTGTGAGGCGGCTAGTTTTGAGTCCTTTAGCTTGACTATTAGCTGCAATCCGTGAGGAGCGTCGAGGGTTCTGAGGGGAAGGAGAGGGTGGTGGGGCGGAGGACCCAGTAAGCCAGCCTAGGATGCTGCCCCCGCTCCGTTGCAGGGGAAGGACCTGAGGGTGCTCAATGGTGACCTCCGCGGTGCCCCATTTGATGAGTCTGAGTCCATATTCACTTCCTCCAACACTTCAAAGGATCCACGCGAAATGGACTGTGGGGTTGTGGTAGGACTCTTTGAGGTGGCACTTCTACCGCAGGCCACGAGTTGCCAGTCCATGCTGGTGGGCATAGCTCCATTGGGAGCTGAGGGCTGATGCGATAAATCGCTGGTGGAGGTTGGTGGGGGTGCCGCGGAGCCCTGAGTGGGGGTGGCTGACGAGGGGCACCCTGTGGGAGATGCCTTGCGCTTGGTGAGAGAGGGAGTTGACTCTGGGAGATTGGAGGGGGTGCCCATTGGAAGGGGGGCATGAGCGCGAAGGTATCCCACACCAATAGTGGGGTTAGCTGTTTCAACTGCTAGGCGTAAGGCCTCAGGGGACAGGTCTTGAACGGGAACCCGATGTGTGGGTTGTGTAATTGCTGCTGCAGCCATGTGGGATCGTTTTTGGCCTGGTTTAGGCCCCTGGGTGGTGGCTAAGAGGGCTTGTTTTCAAGCTGTGCAGCCACTATACAAGTGTCCAAGGGCGTTACACCATGAACACCGGGGGCGCGCCTGAACAGGGTCAACAAAAAAGATCTCAGGGCATGCCCCAACTACCGTCACACGAGGAATAACCTCAATGTTACGGGATACAGTGGGGGAGGGGATGAACGACGCCCTAGCAGTGCGAGCTCTTTGAGTGGGAGCATAGTAAGAGGGGACGCTAAAGTCCACTGAAAGAACAGACCCAAACTCCATTAAACCACGATGGAGAGCCAGTTTAAGAGACTCAGGATAAACAGTCGTTGGTAGGTTGGAAAAAGTAACCCATGAAATTTTCTCCAGGTGAGAGCGTGTGCGGGAGATGCGAAGAGATCCGCGTGGAATAATGACCTGGAGGGTGGCAGCATGGTCAGCAAGGTCAGCTTCAGTGAAGCCCACATCGATGTAATGGCCCTCCACTGATTCATGGATGGTGGTATTAATAGGGAATGTCTCCACAATTGCTGCAAAGTATGAGAAGTAATCCTCTGTATAGAATTCAACAGGGTTATGCCCATAATAAAGGCGAATTGCGTGGGAGAGGGTTGAGCGAGGTAGAGTTTTTGCGCTCTAGTTTCGGCCCATTTCTTCTTAACATCAGCAATAAACGCCACTTCACGGAGATCAGCTTTGGGTAGCGTTGGTGCCAGAGGTTTTTGCCACGCCCCAGTGGCTCCTTTGGTACGTTTGTGTTTGCTTTGGGCTGCAATTGCAGGTTGAGTGTGATCTGGTGGTTTGGACAAGTTTGCGGAGTTCCCTTGTTTCTGGAATGTTACAGCAGTTGCTGGAGTCATATTAAATTGAGGGGCGGTTTGTTGGGCCTCGCTAAATTGGGAGAGGCCCATCCAGATTGGAATTAACTCCAGCCAGTTGGGAGGAGGGAGATGTTTCATCACCATCCCAATCTATTTGGGTAAATTTAGCCCGAGTATTTACTGTGATTTCGTGGGCAAAACTCACTGGCTGATTGGTGAATTAGTCGTTTTCAGCATATTGAGATAAAGTGCCAACTTGAGAAGTGCCGATTATGGGGTTTAAATGGGACGGGTGAGATTGGAACTGGTGTGAAGTTCCAAAATCTGAACCATTTAAATCCCCATTGGGAAGAGTAGATTGTCCCAATTTGGTGCTTAGTGAACCAGAATGTGCGGCTAATCCAACCTTACATCCGAGGGTTTGGGGGCCAGGTGATTATTGGGCCTCGCTAAATTGGGGAGTCCCATCCAGATTGGAATTAACTCCAGTCAATTGGGAGGAGGGCGATGTTTCATCACCATCCCAATCTATTTGGGTAAATTCAGCCCGAGTATTTGCTGTAATTTCGTGGGCAAAACTCATTGGCTGATTGGTGAATTGGTCGTTTTCAGCATATTGAGATAAAGCGCCGACTTGAGAAGTGCCGATTATGGGGTTTAAATGGGACGGGTGAGATTGGAACTGGTGTGAAGTTCCAAAATCCGAACCATTTAAATCCCCATTGGGAAAAGTAGATTGTCCCAATTTGGTGCTTAGTGAACCAGAATGTGTGGCTAATCCAACCTTACATCTGAGGATTTGGGGGCCAGGTAGCTGGGTATCGCCCCTCATGGAGGGAGCCAGAAACACAGCGTCAGCAATAATAGATGGGGCTGAATTAGCTGACACAATGGGGGAGGTAAATGTCTGGATGGGCTGAGTTGCATTCAACTGAGCAGACGCCATTAAAACAGCGTGGGTGATGGCCTCCTTGGTTGGAGGGGGCCTGCGGGTTGGTGGGAGGCAGCGCACACAGAGCTGTTAGGCGTGCAGGTTGCAGAAGTGCGATCAGGTGAATTGGCGCTAGTTGGAGTAGCTCCAGGTTGGGGGGTGGTGCCTGCTTTCATGGCTGCTGCTTGAGAGCGGGTGATTCTGGTTGACCCTGAGGTGGGTAACCGAGGGTTGCTTCGTTTGGGGTGGTGCTGGCTTGTTTGGCTTAGCCTGCGGGTTTTTTTGCGGGGTTTCCCGCCATATTTGCTAATAGTTTTCGTAAATCTCTTTAGTGGAGCTAAATTTCAGGCTGAATTGATTTTCAAAAAGTGATGCTTAGCAGAAAGAGATTGTATATATAATTTCCTTAGATCCTCATTTTCAGCAAGTCAGATGAGGCTTGTTTGACCACTTTTTTTAAAACTCAATTTATCATTATTGGCAATTTTTTAAGTTACATGATCTAAAGAAGGTTTAAAACCTCAGTTTGGCTTGTCAAAAGTTGATCCCAAAATTTTTAGGTATTTTGCCATTTGAGAGGTGGTAGTTTTGGATGTTGATGTTGAATTTATTGCAAATTGTAAAACCCAGTAAGGTCAGAGCGCAGCTTGATTAGCTATAAAAGTATCAAAATCGCTTATTACAATATCTCCAATCAGGATTTGGGCCTTTTGGTAAAATCAATAGGCAAACATTCCTTGTATTTTCCTTCTTATTTAAAACTCCTAGATTTCTGCTTTTTGTTATCCAACTTCTCCAGAATAACAAATTGCTTCATGATTATGCCTTTTGCAAAATTTTATTACAATTGTCCCCCTGATTTTGTAGAAACACCATAATTTGGCTATTGGTATCTTTGAAATAATCCATAGTAACCACTTTCTAGCGATCACTATATCCAAACATAGTCATTTCTGAGAAAAGTATTTTAGTGCACTACTTTAGTGGAATGTTGGTGATTTTTGGGTTTCTAAAATTCTTCAGTTGGCACTGGCTCAATCGTGGTTTGAGAGCACAGGCAGTAACCTTAGGGGTATTTGAAGTGTTTTCAGGGTTTTCTTAAAGATGGCAACAAAAATACCAGGCATAATTCTAATATGCCATATGCTTCCCACATCACTATCTTATTTGAAGGCAAACAAGGCATTATTGCATAGCTCTTTTTCCTAATGATACTAGGTGTAAAGAGAGTATCTATAACTCTCCTGTTCCCAGTGGGGTAGTTCTTGGTGCACAAGGCCAACACCAGAGAACAAGCCATTTATACAAAAGTCTTAAAGCTCAGCAGAGGGTGCTGGAGCAATAATACCTTAAGTATAAAAGTGCAATGATAATATAAAATAAACAACTAAAAGTGACGCAGTGCACAAAAGAAGAAGGGGTAAGCGAACCAGGTTGAAGGGAACCTGGGCGATCCAACTGTGCACAAGAAGATAAACAAATCATATTTAAAATAGAATGGTTAACATAGCGTGAGACCTCCTCAAAAGGTTCCACACACAGGATTGTCCAAAATAACATAATTGAAAATGGAAAAATGGGGAAAGTCTATTTGGAAAGTCGACAAACAATAAACGTTGGTCACAGAAAACAGATTTAAACTTTGTCAGGAAAATTTGGGGTTTGATGAAGTGGGCCCAAGCACCAATTCACTAATAGGCAAACACTACCATCCAAATTGGTAGAATACACCAAAACCAACTTCACTCAAGTAATTGATTGTAGTTGGATCCAACCTGAATGTGTCATTTCATAAATGGAACAGGTTTCAAACCCTGTTCCTCACTCAACTGAATAGTGCCATTGTTGTAAATTGATTAAACCGTTTGTTTTAATGCCTGGTCTGATAAAAGGGGCTGGGCATTCTGCACTTCGATATACCAACTTGGGCATATTTGGCTTGTACCCAGTGCTGGTCTAGTGTGTGCCTGAGGTCGGGGAGGGCCTGAAGCTTCACCTTCTGGGCCTCCTATCGCCCAGCCTTATCCTTAGGGTTGGTCCTCACTATCATGTCATTTACCCATGACATTACCCTCTCCTCCTGATGGGGCTCAAATACCCTCCAGGGGCTTGTGCAAGGGAAAAGTTCTTGTGGCTGGGGCCAAATTCATGGCATCAATGGTTGGTTTGGGTTGAGATTCAACAGCCTAGGGGAAAAGTTTTTGGAAGGCTTCAATCAGATCTTGGGCATGCACACAGTTGCCGCTGTAACCCAACTGTTTTCTGCAGCGTCAAAACCCTTCCAAGATACCAGGTACTCAAGTCTTAATTTTAACACGGCGGGAGGCTACTATTTCTTCCACTTCCTACTCTGGCACCCCATACACGAGATAGGCCTCAGGAGTCTCTGGTGGGTGCCCTCAAACAACATCATTTTTCTCTCATGGAAGACAAAGAAGATCCAAAATGAAGAGAGAAGATCTATTTGGTATGAAGCATGTCCCACCTTTCTAACAACGCGGTAAGGGCCAAACCTCTTTGGTCCCAGCTTCTTGCATGGCTGCTTGATAGGGATGTTATGAGCATCAAGCAGCATGAAATCCCCTTCCTTATACGCTGGACCCACTCATTGCTTACTATCAGCGTTCTCCTTATAAACTTGCATTGCCGCCTCCAAACTTGTGGAAACCCCCTGGTGGACCTTCTTGATCGTCTTGGCAAAGTCCACCACCGCTTCAACCTTAGAACCACAGCTGGGCTCCATTTTAAAATTGGGTTAAAGCCATGGTTGGTGAAAAAATGGGAAGAACTGATAGAAGAATGCAAAGTGTTGTTGTAACTAAATTGGGCCATAGGAAAGTAAAAACTCATTCTGAATGATTTGTTGCGGTGTAACATCGCAGAAACTGTTCTAAGCACTGGTTCACTCATCCAGTCGCCCATCTGATTGGGGGTGATAGGCAGTTGAATGGCAGGGGCTAATCTGAAGAGTCTTACACAACTCTTCCCAAAAGACGGAGGTAAACTGGGGTCCCCAGTCACTGATTATTTCTTGGGGAACCCCATGGAGCGCAAACACATGGGTGATGAAGAGCCTAGCCATCTCAGATGCAGTTATTGTCATTCTGCAAGGAATAAAGTAGGCGAACTTCATAAAACGGTCCGCCACCACCATGATGGCATCATAACCATCAGAGGCAGGCAACTCCACAATGAAATCCACCAATAGGGAAGTCCAGGGCCCTTCAGCCTTTTGGACTGGTACCAACAACCCCGCTAAAGGTTGCCAATTGGGTTTCATCTAATTGCAGATCAGGCGCTCTTAAAAACACCACCCCACCTGAGCAGGTAAGCCCTTCCAATTGTATGTGCGTCATATTAACTCCAACGTCTTTGATTTACCAGGATGACCAGCGGTGAGTCCATCATGTTGGTCCGGATGATTTACAAGCGCAGTGATCTAACAGGAACCCATAGGCGCCCCTGAAACCACACCATCTCATCCTTCATGTGATAGCCCCTGGATAATCCTCTTGGTTCAAAGTGCTCTTTGCAAGTACCATAGTATATTCAGCTGGTAGTGGCTGAGAAAAGACTACGTTTCTGAACATACTATATTCCTCTGCATTTTCAAGAGGTACAAGCGCTGGCCCATTGTCTGGGGGAGAGGGAAGTTGAGACACAATTTTATTTGGCGGAATCATCACCTGTGTGTTATGAACTTATAACTCCTTTGGATCAGGAGCTAAAGCAGGGTTGCAGGTTTACGCATCCGCCAAACCATTATCCTTGCCCTTGGTAGCCTGTAAGAAAAGGCAAACTGGTCAAGGGTCTCATGACAATGGGTCTACCGTGGGGTTAGGACATGAGGCGCGCAGTATTACAGCAAGGCACGGTGATCTGTACATACGTGGAATGGATCAGTGGAGCCATGCAAGTGGTGACGCCAATAAGTCAGCGCCTCCACCACTGCTAGTAACTCCTTGTCATAAACGGCGTAATTTATCTCAGGCAGAGACATTTTCCTAGAAAAATATCCCGATGGATGCTCTATCCCATCTTCACATACTTGTAGCAAGGCGGCCACTATGGCTAAGTTGGAGGCATAAGTAGACACAATGAACTTCTTTGAAGAGTTGACATGGTGAAGAACAGAAGTGGACAACAGGGTGCACTTCACTGATTAGAAAGGATACTCCAAAACGGGGACCACTAAAGCACCTTGGCACCGCTAGCCTTATATAAGGTTTCCACCACCTCAGAGAGATTGGGTGTGAGCTTCTTGAGGAACGTACACGTCCCCAAAAATTGCTCCTCAATTCCTTGACTGAGGTGAGGGTGGGCCACTCACTAATAGCCTTCTCCTTGTCTGGAGTTATCATATGTCCTTCGTCAAACATGACGTTGCCCAGAAAAATGACTTGGGACTTGAAAAATTCACACTTGCTAATCTTCAGCGTAAGGCTGGCTGCCTTTAACCTCTCCACCACTTACCAAAGATGTATCGCATGGGACTCCGGATTGGAGGAAAACCACAGGATATCATTCATGTAGGCAATTGCACATACCCCTTACAGGTCCCCCAACGCTGCATCAATGTGGCGTTAAAAGATAGCAAGAGCATTCTTAGCCCAAAGGCATGACCCAATCCTGTAAAATGCCTTTTCTGGTATAGAATGTGGTTAGCCACTCTTGTCCTTTTTTAATCCGAATCTGATTGAACGCATTGAGGCAATCCAGCTTGAAAAACCTTAGCCTTCTCCACATAGCGCGCAATCTGAGAATCTAAAGGGATGGGGTGGAGGTCTGGTACAGTAACGTTGTTAAGGTTCTCATAGTCTACGCATGGGTGTGGAGTACCATCAGCCTTCTCAACAAAGAGAAGTGGGGAGCAAACAGGGGAGGTACGCTATAAAATCGCGCTTTTGGCTAACTGCTCCTTCACCCACACATCTAATGCCTCTTCCAGATGGTCAAGGGGTTAATGGGAGAGAAAATACGCACCAGATCCACAGTGAGTTTGAATTTACAGTCATATTTGGAATGATCTGGTAGTGCATCAGCTGAAGCTGCATCAAAGGAAGATTCTAAACCATCCAAACAAGAATGTAGGGGGAACCACCACAGTGGGCTTCAGCATAGAGGCAAGGCTAAGGGTGTGAAGGTGGGGCCAGTGGGGCAAGTCGCCCTGAGCGTCAGCCTCAGACAAAGGAACAACTAATGTGCGACCATTCTTCAATGTTAGGGATAGGGTATTCTCTTTCAAGTTGGTTCTAACGTAGAACTTCCGCCACCACTCCACACCCAAAATGATAGGGTACAAGAGGTTTTTGATAGCTTATAAGTGATTGAATAAGTGTTATTTTCCAAACTGATAGTCCACTGTCCTAACAACCTTCAGAGTGGGAATACCTTGGTACACCCCTCCCCTAATCATACCATCTGGCAAGTAACTCAGCCTAAGGTAGTCGGCTAGGTTCTGGACCATAAAGTTTTCAGTGGCGCTAGTATTCACCAGAATATTGGTGCTGAATTTCCCTAAAGTGGAGGACAGGATAGCAGTCAGTAAAAAAATACCCCAAATGGTCTTTATTTAATGCAGAAAACGCCAACACTTCACCAGAAAAATCTTCCTCTGGCTCTAGCACACCATCAGGGTATGTTTTGGAATCATAGAATGGGGATGGATAGTTGGCCACTCTCACTACTGAGGCCACATACCCCACCATGCCTTCTGCAGGTGCATATACTTTATCATATTTAAAACGTAGTTACTTTCTCCACTTCCTGAGTGCCACAGATTATGGTAGGGGTCAAACGAGGGTTCTCAGGGGTTATTTGATATACTGAAACAGGGCTCTCATCCAGGCCATAAAAGCTAAGAAACGGCTCAGAGGTTTAGATAAGTTTATCATTATAAAACGCATTTTTAAATGTGAATGACCCTATTCCCTTAACCACAACAGAATGCCCGATGTTATCAAGGCCAACACCCCCAGGCCCATCTGCGCCAATTCCACAAGCATTGTCTGAATGTGCTGTCAAAGTAAAACTCGTTTATTTAAATTGAATCCAGTAATTTTATGGAAAGTTGGGGAATCAAAAACTTTCAGACCAAGAAGCATCTGTATCCACCAAGTACAAGCATGAAGGGTGGGTTTTTTTCAGTGGGAGGCATCCATAATAATGCCAAGATGCTCCAACTTTCAGAGAAAAGAGGAAACTGCGGTGCGACTGACCAAAGCCAAAGCCCACAACCAGCGCCCACCATTTACACTTTGGAAAAGTCCCACACGGAAAGTGTTTGTGCACATATGTTTAGATGTTTGGCTGACTAATGTAAGGAGAGTATCTATAACTCTCCTGTTCCCAGCGGGATAGTGCTTGGTGTACAAGCCCAATGCCAGGGAACTAGCCATTTATACAAAAAGTTCTAAAGCTCAGCAGAGGGTGCTGGAGTAATAATACCTTAAGTATAAAAGTGCAATGATAATATAAAATAACTAACTAAAAGTGACGCAGTGCACAAAATTAGAAGGGGTAAGCGCACAAGGTTGGAGGGAGCCTGGGCGACCCAACGGTGCACAAGGGGATAAACTATTTATATTCAAAATAGAATGGTTAACATAGCATGAGACCTCCTTGAAAGGGTTTACGCACAGGATCGTATAAAATAACATAATTGAAAATGGGAAAATGGGGAAAGCTTATTTGAAAAGTCGATCAACAATGAATGTTGGTCATAGGAAACAGAATTAAACTTTGTCAGGAAAATTTGGGGCTTGATGAAGTGGGCCCAAGCACCAATTCACCAATAGGCAAACAAACCCATCCAAACTGGTAGAATACACTGAAGACTAACTTTACTCAAGTAATCAATTGAAGTTGGATCTGACCTGAACGCTTCATTATATAAATGGAACAGGTTTGAAACCCTCATTTCTCAATCAACCAAATAGTTTTTATCATAGTTAATTAATAAACTGTTCATTTTAATGACTGGGCTGATGAAAGGGGCTGGGGATTCTGCACTTCGATATACCAACCTGGGCATATTTGGCTTGTACCCAGTGTTAGTCTAGTGTGTGCCTGAGGTCAGGGATGGCCTGAAGCTTCACCTTCTGGGCCTCCTGTCGCCCAGCCTTATCCTTATGGTTGGTCCTCACTATCATGCCATTTAATCATGACGGTAGGTGCATTTTTGATTCTCAAAGTCATATAGTCATTTTATAATTTGTGCTTGATTATTTCTTAATTGCAATTTTCCTAACTTTAGTTAAAGGCAACCTTCATAATTAAGTATTTTTATAGCAATGGTGTACATTTCTAAATTAGAACTTTACCCATATAATTCATCGTTGGTCTTGGAAAATAAATCATTTTTCTCTTCAGCCTTTAAAATCTGTTTTTTGACTTTCATTAGGTCAGCCTGTGCTGCAAATCTCAAAGTGTTAGGTTAACAATCTCCAGTTCTTGCCATAACTTTAGGATCTCACTTTGAATAGACATAATGAAACTATATCCTTCAAGAAAATATCCAACTACCACTGTAGTGAGCAGCAAGTGTAAACTTTATTGGTAAGCTTAATGCACAGATTCATACTTTTCTGTAAGAATAAACAAGATTGCTATATGTTTAAAATAACTAACCAGTCAAATCTTGTTTATAATTATTCCAACCCCACTCAGGTATACTCTTACTTATTGCTTATAATTTAGACAAGGACAACTAATCCCTTCAACTCTCCAATAGAAATAAAAATATTTTAAATATATAACTGTCCAATTATCTGTCTCTTATTAGAGATACAAGGGGGTTTATATAAGTTGGTTTGGTACTAAATTTTTAACTGGCACAATAATGTAGCATTATTTTCCCCAACAGTAGTTTAACCTTCTGAGACAGCATATGAATTAGTGGGTTCCAACGCCTGAATCAGACCCAGTAGGCCACCTTTGAGGGCTACAGCAGTCTATTGTATCATGAACTAAAATATGCAGTTACTGGAGGCTGCATTAACCAGGGTAACCTAAAACTACCGTCAAAACAAGCACATAAAGATTTAGAAGCTCCAAAAAACACCTCTAAATGGCTTTCACACCTGTTCAATTGATCTAAGGTAGAAGGCTGATTATCGTCTATTTAGTCATCAATAAATTTACCTACTAACATCATCAGCAATTGTACCTTATTAACAAATTATCTGCATCAACATTGGGATCTAATCCCAATATAAAGTTTAATTAATAGTTAAAAAGCTATACCTGTATACAATGGATTGGTGATAAGGCAGGTCTCTAACAATTCCAAAAAGTGAGTTAAATCTGGATAAGATGTTCTTGGGAAATTCAACACATATCAAGGTAGGACATGAAAGACTCATAGCATCATAACTTGCCATTTTGACACTAAAACATGGCCATGATGATTCTAGTTAAGTCACCATCTTGCAGGCAGTAGCGTCTAAGCCAGTCTATGTTCATTTGAATCTGGTTGGTGGTGAGACTGGTAGTCCTAAAATGCTAGGATGTTGATTACTTGGTGAGCTGCAAGTTTTAAATTGGATGGCGCCTCATCAGTATTGAAATGACCTCCATGGTGGAAAATCCTATTCTTCATCTGAATTTACAAGGTTTCCCTACATGCTTGAAGATGAATCCAGAAGGACAAAACAGGGTCTAATAGAAGAAATCAGTACTTGAAATAAAAGATCCCATCATGTACCAGTGAATTGACGATAAGTAAGCGATTGTTTTGGTGGCCCTGCAGTGAGAACCTATATTACTATTTATTGTACATGCCCTGATAGGTTCATTCACCACTTAGACTATAAGATAGAATGTGCATATTACCTTTCTGAGTTTATGAACAAGGAAAATGTAAATTATATAAAGAAAGTATATATATAATTAGCAGAACCTTAATGTCAATATCATAGGATAATATTAAACTACCTTCTCTCAGCTTTGCTGCCAACGCTACTTATAAAGTTAACATCTCTCCTATGTTATCTCAAGATTTTAGTTAGCACACTATTAATGCACCAGCACAAATATTACATTGGGTTAGCCTTAACATACCTGACGATTTGCTTTATTACCATTTGACATTTGTGAAACATATTAACTATTTGGCCATTAATTATTTGCCCTGTTCCAAGCATGACATAACAATTTTATTTAATTTATTTTATTGTGGGGAAGGCGACCATGGGACAGACACTTCCAAATATGACTCAGGACAGATAAACTTAGTACCGGGGGAGGCACCCCAGAGAAGTGGTGCTATCTCTTGTTGCCATCGGGAACGCCACTTATGGAGAGGGAGAGGGAACGTGTGAAGGGGCCGTAGCCACTATTGAGCATGTGTGGAGGAAGGGGTCTGATTTGATGAACCAGACTGGGAACCAGGAGGAGACCAGCTGTCGGTGACATGGTGGGAGGTATCCAAACATCCATGCTTGAAAGTGGTCCACCAAATGAGACCGGAATCTGTGGACAGTTTCTGGGAGGGTGGGGGTGGAGACTGCGATGGCATCTAAGACAATCGTGTGGATGGTCCACATGGCGATTGCAACCACCAGAGCACGGAGGGAGGGTGGAAGGGAGGAGGCCATTGATAGAGCAAACATATCTCTTGACATACTGTAGAAATGCATTTGATCCTGGCCCAGCAGACGTTGAACTTTGCGCCATATCACTTTAGAGGTGGGGCACTACTCCAGGCGGTGGAACAGCGTTCCATACTGGCCACACACGACACAGGATGAGTGTAAAGCGTTAGAGCGCTCAGCTGTACAATACACCCACCTCAGGTAGCGCCACACATGGGAGCGGACTTGAGGCTGCAACAGAGGGTGATGT
The DNA here is from genome assembly GCA_022478985.1 of Massospora cicadina. Classification (NCBI taxonomy): domain Eukaryota; kingdom Fungi; phylum Entomophthoromycota; class Entomophthoromycetes; order Entomophthorales; family Entomophthoraceae; genus Massospora; species Massospora cicadina. The sequence goes on along the minus strand of JAKSZP010014945.1, from coordinate 29,164 downwards.
ACATATTTCCGGATTGTTTTTGGGTCTCAATGGAATAAGGGATGTCCATCATGTCCAGTTAGTCCACCCTGGATAGGACATGGGGCCGAATGGGTATCATGCCATCATGGATGGGTAGCCCCTGTACCTCTTGTGTGAACTGAGGAGAGGGGCGGCCTCTTTGGGTTGTATGTCCACTAATATGAATTCTCCACTCTGCGCTCCGCATGGAGAGTAGGATTCATTTGTAGTGGGTTTTTGTCCCGTGAGGACCTGTGGCCGATGTGTGTGATGCGAGGTATTTCATCAGGGAGTGGGGGTTCAATGGATTGTTGAGGCCCAAGGCTTGGGAGAAGTTGGAGTGGGCTGCGTGGGACCAGTGTTGGGATGGGAGTGTAGGAGCGGTGATGGCCGCAATCCAGGTGCCCAGGATCTTGGCAGCATGGGCTTTGAAGTCAATCAGGCCCATGCCACCATGATGATGAGGGCCAAACATGACCTCTAGCCGCACTGGTGGAGGGCGGCCTGACCAAAGCCATCCTTGCTGCAAGGCATACAAGGATTTGAAGAAGCTTGGGGAGAAGGGGATGGCGTGGGCTCCAAACCAGACTTTGGAGAGGAGCATAGAGTTGGCTAAAACAACCCTGCCAGTAAGGGAAGTATGGTGGGCTCTGAGAGAGGCGATTCGCTTCATCACGTTATCCAGAATACGGCACTCCATTACTGCTGACACATATCTGCCTGCTTCCATCCACATGCCCAGATGGTGCACCGGTCCTATGGTAGGACTTGGCACAAAGGGGAGTACCAGTGGAGCGGTGTGTGTTGAGTTAGTAAGGCGTGGACGTGGGCAAGCAGATGGGCTGGGTTGGGAACTAATTACTGGGGCCCAGCAGTTCTGAAACCGACCAAGGAGGATGATTTCGGTTTTGGAGGCGTTCAGTGTCACGTTGCTTACCCGGAAATATTCCTGGATGAGGGTTTCAAGCGCGCGTGCATCTTTGTTATTAGACACCCCCACCACGCAATCATCTGCAAATGCCATCATCTTGACTGGTGCTTGGCCTGGCACATGGACCCCAGTGAGTTGGGCATTCACATTTCGCAGTAGTGGGTCAAGGCTGAAGTTGTATAAGAGTGGGCTGAGGGGGTCCCCTTGTCGCAAGCCCCTTTGAGGGCAGACTACTTCTGTTAGGAAGCCAGGGCCACGCACTGCCATTGTTGCAGATTCCGTGAGCAGCATCACCCAGTTGATGAAGCGAGGGGGTAGGCGGAATTGATGGAGGCAGGCCCTTAGGTATTCCCAGTTTACTCTATCATAGGCCTTTTGTTGCTCCAAGAATACAAGTGCCCCAGAGGCTGTGGACTGACATACATTAGCCACAGAGTGCATGTTATCCCAAATTGACCTTCTGGGGATGAAACTGAATTGTTCTGGGGAGATGGTAGCAGATGCTACAATCCCTAAATGGTTAGCCATTATTTTTATTTTAAAATTTTTTGTATCCATATTAGTTAAAGAAATGGGGCGCCAGTTGGCTAAGTCAAACTTAACCCCTTTCTTGAAGAGTGTGACAGTAAAGGCCTCACATCATTCTGGTAGGAGGCGCGTTTCCAACAGGCTTTGGTTAAGTGAGGCGAGTAGCAATGGGGATATATATTTTAAATATTTTTTGTAGAACTCATATGGAATGCCATCTGGGCCTGGGCATTTTCGGTTTGGCGCACCACAAATGGCTGTCCATAATTCATTCAGAGTAATTAAATTCATTATTTCCAGGTATTGGAAAATGGTGCGGATATGAGCTTGGTCGATAAATTCTGCCATTTCAGCCAGCTGAATTGGTTCAGCTTGGTATAAATTGAATTAATATTTTTGCATTTTGATTGCCACCTCAGCCAGTGTATCCGCAATGGAAATTATCCAATCTTCGCACCTGTGTGCAGGCCACACTCTGGCATGGTGCGAAAATCTTTTAAAGAAATATGCGGTGCACTTGTCACCTTTTGTGATGCATGTGGCCCTGTGTTTTATACAAACCCAATGTTTTTGTTGCTTTTTGAGTGCGTTGAGGTGGGCGGCTGCCTCTGCCCACTTCCAGCCCCATGTAGGGCTGTATCCTGTAGCTGGAGTGTTGGACTCCAAGTGCGCAATTCTACCAGAGCATGTGAGATAACCGCCGATGTGGATTGTGAGCATCTGGAGGAGAGATGGCGAGAGTGGCGGAGAGTGTCCTCTTTGAAACTTGCCCATGTGGAAATGGGGTCCGCACAAAATGGTGTAACAAACTTTTTTGCCAAAGTTGCCTCTTCCACCCACATGGAAAATCCTGGCGACGCAAGCTCAGGGGGGGCAGATTTTGCACCAATGTGGGGCCTTAGCAACTGTGACAGGTAGGTGGTAGGTTATTGAGACCAGTCGGTGGTCAGAGAATTCCATTTTCGTTGTTTTGAAGTGGGAGATGTGGGGTTGGAATTTTTCTGGCATTAGAATAAGGTCGATGCGGGTCATGGACTTTAATTGGCCATTGTGGATGTGGGGACACATCATGTTTTTGAGCAGCGGGGCATGTCACGGCAGTGCATCCATTAACCCAAGGGTGGCCTTTAGAACGCGTAGTTCTACATGACCCTGTGGGGCGTGGGGTGAGGGAGGCCACCAGTCCATTGGTGAGGTTAGCCAAAAGTTCATGTCACCGACTAGGAAAGAATCAGGGGGTAGTGGGAGGGATTTGACTGATGAGGAAATTTCTGATGCTCGTGTGAACCATTTGGGGCATAGATGTTGACGATTGTGTGTGCAGCATCAGCCCACGAGAAGGTGATGATGAGCACTCAGCCATTTAGGAATGTTTCTGAAGATACGAATTTGAAAAAATTATTTTTCTGAATTAGCACCCCACAGTGCTTTGACCAAAAGGATAGGGATGGGAGGAGCTTTGTTTTCCAACTTTCCTCAGAACCTCGTGGACAGTGGGACATCTGGATGGCCAGGATATCCACGGGTAAATTGTGTTGTAAAAAACTCAGTTTCCTAGCCTGGGATAGGGAGGCCTTGAGTCTGGCAATATTCAATGTCCCTAAAGTGAAGGTTTCCCCCATTGCACCTTAGGTGCAAGGGGTGGGCCTCCAGGCCCACCAGCCTCTTCAAGGTCCCCATGGGCTTTCACAGCAGTGCAGGTGTTAGCAGCAACACTATCAGAGTTTCTGTTGTTTTTTGTGGAAAGAGTTGCATTGGCTTTGGCCTTTGCTTTTTGTTTTCCCGACGTCAGACAAATTTTATGTGGTGCGGATGAGTTTGGTGCACCTTTGAGCGGGTCAAAGAAATTTTTTTCAGTTGGGATAGGTCCCAAGTCAGTTTCAACTGGAGCTTGGGTGCACCGATTAAGTGAGATTAGTTCCTATTGGATCCTCAGATTGAGTGGCCCACTCAGCATGGGCTTCCCAATCTGATTAGTTGATGGATTCCCGAGTTGCTTCCACCGCAAAGGTTTCCATGTCCTCCTGGCATTGTGAGTGTGGGATAGTGGTGGTGGCCTTGAACGTTTCCTTGGCCACAGCCCTATGGGCCTGCTTGGCCTTCTTCTGTTCTTTCAGGGAGATAGGCTTTACCAATAGGTAGCAGCCTTGTGCTCCCCACGGGAAAGCCTCCTTGGTGCTTGCAGTTGGTTTGTAGTACGCCTCTCCGCTGGCCATGGCTTCCAAGGGGTGCTCTTGGAATGTGACGCCCTCCTTGATGGGGCACACATGCGCCTTATGGCCAAACGCGTCACAGTGGGTGCAAATGGGGGGCGCGCTGTCCACGGTTACCCAGAATGGGTGGGTGGTATGCCCTGTGATGTCAATAAAGGTGGAGTGCAGGATCTGGGTTAGTCCTTTGCGATCTCCTCAGTTGGGGTCAGAACTGTGATGGCTTTACTGGTGCACAGGTGTGGCATCAGCATGAAGCATTACATTTCAAAAGATTTTATTTCGCCATATATGGTGAGACCATCTTTCAGGTGTTGTTCCAAGATGTCACATTTTACCGTAGTAGGCAAAAAGTTAAACGTGAGGAAAATTTGGTTTGATTTTGTCCATCTGGTGCTTTTGGTTTTGATGACCTGTTGCCCTTCAGAGAGGTTGACCACTATGCACACCGCTGCAGCCTCGTCTGCTGCTCTTTTGCTTTCAAAACCTAGGTCCAGCCAACCGCGTGACATGGAGTGAGGTGCAATGTACACCACGGTCAGGAAAATTTTGTGTACATCTTCACAAAATTTTTCCCATAAGGCCATTTTTTGGATGTCCAGATACACGCAGACTCTGAATTCCACCGATGAAAGTGGTTGGGAGTGTGGCATGTTGATGTACTGGTTGCATCTTACTTGCCATGCGAGTATCTCTGGGGAAACGTGACTGCCAGTTTTTTAAGATTTTTGTCTATTCTGCCGGATTCTCTGGGGCGTTTTCAAACATTGGAGGCCGCGGGCCTTCCACCTGCTCCTCTTACCTTGCTTGCCCAACTGCTCCCTGACATGGGCGCAGACTAATCTCCTCTGTGAGATTATCAAACTAGATTCAGTCTTGAATTGAATAGGTTGCAAAAGTGATTGCAATAAGAAAGAAAAGTCAACAATTTTATTTAATTATTTTATAAAGTTGAAGTGGATCACTGAGAAGTACAATTGTTTTCTATTTTAAATAATTATAATATGGTACCTCAGAAGGTTCAAATCATCAGGTTTGAATTGGCATGAGAATGGTGATTTTTGCTGGCACATTGGTAAAAAATAATTTTTAGAATTATAAAAAAAAATTTATTTGAGGCGGGTCGACCTTGGGACAAATATACCACACCAAGAATGCTTTCTAGCCTGTACAGGTTTCGAACTCAAAACCTGCACTAGGGGTGGAAGCAGTTTTACCCGCTCAGCTAACCATCCTTTATTTTTTAGAATTATATGAAAATTGTTTTTGGTGAGATTGTTGTTTAGTCAGCTTATTTTCTTGAATTTTGGTTCAGATCTGTTTCAGTTTGTTTATTAATGATTATTTTTAAAAGCCTTCTGACTTTACTCTTAAAATTGTCACAGATGAGACCACAAGTGATGCTCCTTGTCAAATCAACCTGTGGATTGGTGAAATTATTCCCCAAACCAGTGGAAGTACAGGTGACTAGCCCACTGCAGATGGGGGTGAAAGAGGTCCTTTTATAGGTGAGGGCAAGTAAAGAAATTTTCAATCCAGTCAGAGTGATTTCATTGGAAATAATTTCATAGCAAGGACAAAGTGATGCCATACAAAGTAAAAATTTTCTGCCACCTTCAAAGATTTACCATATGAGGATGATCACACTGCCCAAATTTTGTATGAAAATGACTACTTTTTATACCTTTAGGGGTCTGAAATAATTTGAGTTCCACCAGTGATAAAACAATGAGCATACTAAATTCCCCATAATGGCCATCTGAGGCTTGACATTGAATAAACAACATTGGGCCAAAGTTCCATTTCCAAAGTGACTCAAAGTCACAATGCATGGTGCATCATAGTAATGACATTGCTCAAACACAAAGTTAAGAAGCATATTACCCAATTTGGTAATTAACTAATTTCATAGAAGCAACAATGAGCCAAGACTCAGAAGTGGGACCTAGCACAAAGGCCCCTGAATATTTAGGCTCAGGGGTAACCACTGCAAGATGGAGCTTTCACATACAAGATTTAGCACAAATGGACAAAATTACAAAACCAGCAGTCAGAAGAAGTCTGACTAGAGGATCTTGGAGAATTCTCAATATTGAACCTTAAATTTCTAATTATTTTGCAATATTTAATTAATTTATATCCTGAATTTCCCCCTTAATTTTCCCCTTAATTATGAGTAACTTCATCTATCTTTTTAAAAACCTTTCTACAGAATCTTAAGTTTATCCTTTTTTATCTTAACTTATGTTTTATCAAGTTGATAATCACAAGTATACAGTTTAGGATTGACCAATATGAAGTAATCGCCAGTAGATAGTCTAGGATTATCCCGTTTTGAAGAAGACACTCAGTTGAGGATACCTTGGTGCTGATAACGCTAAGGAAGAGGTTGGAAAGGTGCTCATTATGTCACAAAGCCAACGTACATCAACAATGTCAAATAGTGTCAAGAAGTTTGCCATGAGTGTGAATAAGTTAACCAAGTGATTGATGCACCTAGGGGTAGCATCTGAGGAGGATGTCAGGATTGGGATCTTGAACAAATTTCTCAGTTATTTTGAAATGAGTTTCATTTTCCTACTTTTTTTAGTTATTCAAATTCAATTAATTCAATTTTTTTGATAATTTTTTAACTCACTATATTCAATTCAATTTGATTTGATTTGAAATGGAACATTTGTTTGATTCAATTTGATTCAAATTTAATTATCATCATCATCCATTTTTTAGGGAATGCTTTAATTATAGTCACATTGAGGGTCTTCCTATGCACTTTTGAGGTCATATGAACTCTAAACTGAAGTGCATTGTGCATTACCCTCAATGCATCAATGTATTACCTTACATCCCTAATCAATTGCGGTAATCTACCCTCCTTACAACATTTTATTGCTTTACATCCCTAATCAATTGAGGTAATCTACCTTCAATTCTTATAATATAAATAAACCAGGCTAGCTAAGAATAATCTTAAGCTAACATAAAGGATTTTAATACACTTTGATCTTTATTATCTTTTATATTAGTTTTGATTATTTGGAACCTAGTACTTTTATTGCAGTTCTTCCTATCCAGTGTGCTGGTATAATTGTGATGCCAACTGCACAGGCCCACTTGCCATCTCCAAAACAGAACCCATTATTGAAGTTCTTATTGAATAACTTGCCAAAGGGAGAACCTTTCACCAAGACCTCAAACATTCCACCTTTCATGTACCACTATGCACCCCTTTTCCTTCTAGGGTATATTTTGGTGTACATGATTCTCAATTGTTTCAGAAATCATTTAGGACGTTACTCTCTTCTTGCTCACCTTGCACAGGTCCTCATGGTGGGAGTACCAGTGACCACAAACCTAACTGGATTTAATTTCAAGGCTTTTTACTCCATATCATAATGAAAGTCACCTCCAAGCTGGTGCCTTACAGAGGATTTGCTTATTGAGAGCAATTGTGATGTTAACAAAGGTTGTTTGGTGAATAATCTGCTTTGGAGTAGACCCCAGAGCATTGAATTAGCCTCTAACGTTAATCAAACTGAGTTCAGAATGCTATCTTTGATGCTCACTACAGGGATGGCACCATCAGGCCTTAGCAATGATCATGATAGTTTTCTGAGCAAATTGATGATGATGCATATACAGATGTGTATCATAGAGAGGGTGGAGAGGCTTCCGCTAAACTCTTGGTGAGGGAGGAGGATACCATCCATACTAGACTCCATACCCTGGAATTTGAAATTCACGATTTACATACCAATCTTGAGCATTTCAAAGATACCACTAGAAGAGTTAGAATTGCCTTACTACCATAGTGAGAGGAACCTCACCAATTAATAAACTGGAATTTAATCTTAAGAACATTGAGGAGAGACTTGTATTCATTGAAAAAAGAATGATAAAACCATCACCGCTCTGAATGAGTATGAAGAACGCTTAAAAAACCACAACAACATGATGTTTAAAATGGACAAGAGTATTATAGATCTGAAGGAACACTATACTGGATCCTACATCTACTTGACCTATAACTCTAATAAATGCACCTGTGTGGACTGCTCAAAGATGTGCAAAACCACTAGTCATAACTTGTACATAGTCAACTATGATGCACGTCAATCCTGTTGAGAAGGATCCCAACTACAAGCAATATTTCAAGACCATGTACACACCTAGAGAGGGGACAATTTCTGGTTTCCTCCAAATATACAAAAATAGCATGGATGGCACTAGCAATCACCAGAAGGCTCTATGTACAAGGGATGCATGAGCTGCGAGGATCAGGAGATTCTCAGAATATGCTTGAGACCTAGATTATCTTGGACCAAAGTAAAGAGCATCTTACTTTCTGAGTTTGTTAGTGGACATGATGTCCAAATTATAAAGCAAGAGTTTCTGTTGATGAAAATGAAAAAACGAGTTAATAATGAATTACGCTCCTCATTTATACCTTAAGGACCAGCAATTATGAATCACAGGTACAATGGATTTGCCTAACGCCAAAACCGCTTTGTTAAGTACTCTGGTGATTCATATTAATCTGCAGATGCACATGACTTTGGTGGTAAAGATCAAAATCTTCCTTAAAGCGCTTAAGGAGGCGCTGCTCTACATTCAAGGGACGTACAAACCTGAGTTTAAGGGCATTGTACCTACACACCCCCTTATCAAATCAATATGATATTTATGTCACCAACGATAATACTAAAAAGCCTAAGGAGAAGAGAAAAAGACCGCATAAACGCTTAACATGTAGAGAATTTAAGTGACATAAGTGTCATCAACCTGGGCACCTTGCTTGATCCTGTCCATTAGTTACAACCAAAAACAAGGATCAACCCCCTAAAGAGGACACACCTAATACTGTAAATTGGGTAATATCCACACTGAGGGTGAAGACGATCATGAAGATTAAAATTTGGCTAATGTGGGTTACCATGTGTTGGAGCTCCTAGCACAGTGGCTTTACCGGCTAGATTGAGATTTCATGGTGCTAATAAATCTGTAATGAACGATATCTGTTTACCACAATAAAACATGCCTACCCTAGTGATTAATTCATTTGAAGAAGAAGAGCAGTTGTTTGCATCTACCTTCAAAAATGTAATATCAGATGGCGAAGACACTACCAGGGCCTATACAAGTGCTGTTACTTTGAAGCAATCTGAGGACACTGCTACTGATGTCCTGGCCACTGGAAACCCCTTCCAGCAAGAGCTTAACAAAGGTGGAATTAATAATCCAGATGGTGCACTTATTGGCAGTACTAGACACTGGGGCTTCAGTGAACATTATCTCCTCCAAAATTATGAAGAAGCTCAAGTTTATCCCTGACATTGACTGCAATATGCTATACCGTACCATAAGACCTGACATTACCAGCACTTTATGATCATATTCCTATTTGCTTTGCAATTTGGGCGCATGCTCTTGATGGCACCCGCAGTATTGTTGTAAAACGTTTACTACAATTTTCTGATTGGGACTCAGTTTCTTATAAAGTTTGTGGCGAATATAGACTTTACCTAAGTACATTTAGTATTATGAGCTATCAACTCCCCCTTGTGTTCAAGGACAAGGACATTAAACCTCAAAAACAGCGTACTTGCTTGGGAAAACAGACCAATTGATCTATCTAATTCAATATAACTTAACGGAGAATGGTGTAAGACAATTATCAAAAACCGTGAGCACTGAAGAGGGACTCTCCTTGAGTGCAAATGAAAGCATAGAAATTCGACTAGGGGACCAAAGAAGATTACCTTGTAAATCAGCATTAAGATTCTTCCTGACACAATATTAGAAGTATACAGTTGAGACAGAATCTGAGAGCAAAAGCCCAGAGTGTTACCAGGATTATGATACCAACTATTTATAGAGCTAAGCCTTGTTCTGGGGAACATTACTACTCAACCAATCAAAGTTTAAAAAGGGCAAGTATCAGCACTGGCCATTTAAACAGTTGCTAAGATATGAAGTCCATCCATGCATTAAAAAGGTTTTTTTGAGCTCAAATTTGGAGATGTGACCCTTAAGCAGAAAAAAGAGCTGAAATAACTTTTGGACGAGTTTAATGACATTTTCCAGCACTAGCCTCAATGACTATGGCCTGCGCAAAGGGGAGGTACATAAGACGGACATTAGTTCAGCTATCCCCTTCAAGTCCAAACCTCACCACTGTTATTAAACAGAATACAGCCATCACGCAAGAGCGCAATCATTTAGCTGAATCTGGGCTAATCCGTTCATCCAAGAGCCCATGAGTAATTCCTTTTTTTCTGGTGCGCATGAAGGATGGGACCCACAGGGTTGTCATGGATAACCGCTGCTTAAACGATATCATCAAGAAGGACTCATACCTGATGCCACTCATCAACAATGTTTTGAAGCGCCTGAGTGGCTTAAAATACTTTTTGGCCATATACCTAGCCAACAGCTACTGTCAAATGGAGCTCTCCCGCGAGGACCAGGAGTAAAGTGCCTTAAACACCATCCAAGGGTTGGTTGAACCCATGAGGATGCCGCAGGTGCTCTGTAATTTCCCTGAAACCTTCCAACGAGTGATAGATCAAATTTTTGGTGATATAAATTATTGGTTGTTTATTATACCTCAACTACATCACAATGATCAGCTGCACATTTCAGAAACATTTGAAGTACATCCAGGAGGTCTTCAAATAATTGTGTGCTTACAACTTGAAATTTGAAGATAATCAAATGTATTTTTTAAGCAAAAACTAGAATTCATTTGGCATGAAATTAGCCCACCAATAATTAAGCCTTAAGATTAGAAAGTAAATGTAATTGAGTCATTAAAGCCATCAAAGAGTATGAGGGACGTTCAAGTATTATTTTAAAATGGTATGTAACTACAGGCAGTTCACTCGCTATTTTGTGGGCTTGGCGGCACCCCTTACCTAACTCCTGACTAAAGACACAAAGTTCAAGTGGAACCTGGAGCAGGAGCAGATGTTCTCTGAGTTGAAAGCATGATTGGTACAAGCACCAAAATTGTCATATCTAGACTATAATAAGGCCTTCTACTTTTACACTGACGCCAGTGATGTGGGACTTGGTGCAATCCTAGAGCAACTAGATGAAGATGGAGTAGATCACCCGATCTAATATTACTCCAAAGTATTCAGCAAGGCAGAAAAGAATTACATAGCTACTGAATGTAAATGCCTTGCATTATACAGAGCAGTCAAGCATTTTAGGCCCTATTATTTTATGGAGTACATTTCAAAGTAGTCACAGATCACGCCTCACTCCGCTGGCTAAAAAACATAAAGGATCCAAATGGACGCTTTTTCTGGGGATGTTCTCTTGCAAGGCTTGAATTTGAAATCATACATCAAACAGGAGACAAACACTTCAACGTGGATGGTATGTCAATACAACATGTATTCCACCTGCAGGCTCTAGAGAGAGATCTCCTGTACAAACTAATTGTGTTGCCTGAGAAGGTTTGTCAGGGTGAGACAGATGCGGTCAAAAGCGTCCAGTTTAGATGTTCTAAAGACACCCGCCATGTCAATGGATATCTGTAAAAGAAGCTTTGATACAAATGGTATTCATAAATCTGGCCCATTGATCGCATGGAGTTAGTGATGGAGGCTCACATGCATATGTGCCCTGGAAGATTCCAGACGATGTTGGCTTACCTCAAGGAGAGTTTTATGGGTAATTAATGTCTAATGAAGTACACCAAGCATTGAAGTTGTGTATACCCTGCATCAGCTTTTGCCTGCTGCAAAGTGATTTGAAGCTATGCCCATTCTCTCTCTGCACCATTCATCACTGTCTCTATTGACGTTATGAGACTGTTGCCAACAGCACCAGAGGCGCCAAGTTCATCTTGGTAGCGCTTGACCACTATACTAAGCGGGTCAAAGTGTCCACAGGCAATATGTACACCGCGAATTCCACTGTCCATTTCTTGTATAACCCGGTGATTACAAGATATGGAATCCTTCAAATCCTCTTGTCAAACAATAAAAAAGATTTATTTCAGACGCTGTGAAGAAGATAGTAAATTTAGTAGAGGTGAAGCATAAATTTACCACCCCCTATAATCCATCTCCAATGGAAGTGTTGTAAGACTTAACCTGATCCTAGGTTGCATTTAAAAAGAAGATGGCCCTAAACTACAAGTCAAACTGGGACCAGTTGCTCCAATCAGCGCTGTTGGCTTACCAGTTAAGCCACCACCACGTTATTGGAGTGTCCTTCTTCAAGGTCCTATATGGCTGAGAGGCTCGCTGACTACCCTCCTGGCACCAATCAATACAGCGGATAGAAAAAACCTACCACCCGGAAGTTACCAATAGTAGTTGGCTGAAAGTTGATCAAAATACAGTTAAACGATTTAAGCAACATTGAAGCTAGCCTCCTTTCAAGTCAAAAAGAGACCCAGAGAAGAACCAAGTTACCTGAATTTAGCATTAGAGACAAGTTTTTATTTTGTATTTGAGAGGAACAGAACCAGTGAAATTAAAGGCCATTTGGACTGGGCCTGCTACTGTGTTTACCAAGAGAGGAGCGGAATATTCCATTTGTGATGATATAACTAACATTGTTTTTAACAGATTACATATCTAGCACCTTTAAGCATTCCTCAGGTCTCATCTTAGAAGGGGAAGTGTTGCGGATGAGACTGCAAGTGGTGCTCCTGGTCATTCCTTTACCAGTGGAATGGGTGCAACTAGCCCCTAAACCAGTGGCAGTGCAGGTGACAAGCTCACTGTGGATGAAGGAAAAGGTTTTTAGGTGAGGGCGAGTCAAGAAATTTACAGTTCAGTCAGAGTGACTTCATTGAAAGTAATTTTCAGCAAGGACCATGTGATGGAATACAAAATAATGTTCGCACTGCTGCTTTGGAAGAGATATTATATTTGGATGACAACTCTGTTTAAATTTTGTATGAAATATGACCCTCTTTTATACCTTTGGGGTTTAACCTAATATGAGTTCTGCTGGTGATGAAACAATGAGTAAGGCGAATTCCCCCAACATGGCCATCATATGCTTTACATAAAATATTGCCAAATTAAATCAACGTTTAATTTTCAGAGTGAATCAAAGTCACAATGTGAGGCACATCATTGTAGCGCCATCGCTCAAGCCTAAAGTTGAGGAGCATATTACCCAATTTGGTAATTAACTAATTTCTTATGAAGCAACAATGAGCCAAGACCCAGAAGCGGGAACTAGCACAAAGGCCCTTAAACATCCAGGTTAGGGATAACTACTGTGAGGCAGAGCTTGAGCATATATGAGTTAGCACAAATGGATGAAAGTACTAAATCAGCAGTCAGAAGACGTTTTACTAGAGGATCTTGAAAAGTCTCAATATTGAACTCTAAATTCTCAAATAATTTGTAACATTTTATTTATATAATATCCTGAATTTACCCCTAAAGTATAAATGACTTCATTTTTTAATAGAAAACCTTTCTACAAAATCTTATGTTATCCATTCTTGTTTTAATTTGCATAGTATCTAGTAATAACCAGTAACCAATCTAGGATTGACCAATCTGAAGTAATCGCCAGTAACTAGTCTGGGATTAACCTATTTGGAAGAAGACACTCTGTCAAAGATACATTGGTGCTTATAACGCTAAGGAAGCGGATGGAAAGGTTTTTATTGAGTCATGAAGGCCAAAGTATGTCTAGAATGTCCAAGAGTGTCAATAAGTTTATCATGAGCACAAACAAGTTAATCAAGTGTTCAATGTACTAGGGAGAGCATCTGAGGAGGATTTGCTTAGTGAAAGCGATTGTGATGATAGTGAAGATTGTCTAGTGCCTAGTATGCGCGGATTAGACCCCCTGAGCAGCAAGTCAGCCTCTAAAGTTAAGCAAGTTGAGTTCAGCATTCTGACTTAATCTCTGTCCACTTGCCATCTTGCCTCAAAAAGACACTTTATACAGTCCTATATCTCATTATAATTGACTTAGGCTAATTTTTCATTTTTAGGTAAATAGATACCAGTTAGATAAATTATAATAGAGCATGGTAAATATATAATAAATTATAGTTGTAATGATACAGAAAAAATCTACAACTTGATATAGTATGTATGGTGGTTAGCCTGGAAGGGTAATTTCTGCTTCCACTCTAGCCCAGGTTTTGTTAACACATAAGAAAAAACTAAGCTAGCTATAAAAACTCAGTTTTGTATATTTGTACAAGTTTGACCCACCTCAATTACTTTTTTAATATAATATGCAAAGTTCTCATAGTTGTATTTTATTAGCATCATTAATTTTAAAAATTCTAAAAACTCTCTTTGACCGCTCAAAGTCACTTTTGAGAGATTTTAAATTTAAGTTTATTTATCCACAGCCATCTGCCCAAACCTATTCTTTGATGTCCTTGGCTCAGCCGCCTGCCACCCCAGTGTGGGGCAGCAGTGCACCCCCACCTAGCGTTTTCCGCCCTGTGGGCAAGCGCGTTCAGACGGGCTCAAACAGCCCGCCCACTGCTTCCAACCGTTTTGTCCCCCCACGGGACTTAGCGCTCCACCTGGCGCGCGTCCACCCTTCTCGCCCCCATCCTCTCGCCCTCCCTCGCTCTGCTATTCGCTATTGCCTCAGAGTGGACTATGGGCGTTTGTTCCCATATGCCAATAAGGCGTTTATTGCCCTAGCCACTACAGCCTTTGCGCCACCTGGCTTTATAGACTTCCGCCCTTTTAAGGGCTACTTTGACGTTGGGTTCCAATCTGAGGAGGATGCTGAAGTGGCAGCACAAACTCCTCTAATTTATAAAAAAACCCCATTCCCACAACCCGTACTCGCCTCCCTTCAGACACCACGCTAGTGGTATCCTTTGCAAATCTCCCATCCCACCTTCCACCCCAGGTTTTGTATGACCAGTTGGTCGCAGGGCTTATGGCTTATGGCACTCAGCCCAACCTCATCTTTGCCATTCCATCTGGTGCGTAACGCCTTGCTGCTCCTCGTGCAACAGCCACCATCATAGGGATCTCTTTCTGCTAAGCATCACTTTTCAAAAATCAATTCAGCCTGAAATTTAGCTCCACTAAAGAGATTTACGAAAACTATTACAAATATGGCGGGAAACCCCGCAAAGAACCCGCAGGTATGCCAAACGAGCCAGCACCACCCTAAACGAAGCAACCCTCGGTTACCCACCTCAGGGTCAACCAGAATCACCCGCTCTCAAGCAGCAGCCATGAAAGCAGGCACCACCCCCCAACCTGGAGCTACTCCAACTAGCGCCAGTTCACCTGATCGCACTTCTGCAACCTGCACGCCTAACAGCTCTGTGTGCGCTGCCTCCCACCAACCCGCAGGGCCCCCTCCAACCAAGGAGGCCATCACCCACGCTGTTTTAATGGCGTCTGCTCAGTTGAATGTAACTCAGCCCATCCAGACATTCACTTCCCCCATTGTGTCAGCTAATTCAGCCCCATCTATTATTGCTAACGCCGTGTTTCTGGCTCTCTCCATGAGGGGAGATACCCAGCTACCTGGCCCCCAAATCCTCAGATGTAAGGTTGGATTAGCCGCACATTCTTATTCACTAAGCACCAAAATTGGGACAATCTACTCTTCCCAATGAGGATTCAAATGGTTTGGATTTTGGAACTTCACACCAGTTCCAATCTCACCCGTCCCATTTAAACCCCATAATCGGCACTTCTCAAGTCGGCGCTTTATCTCAATATGCTGAAAACGACCAATTCACCAATCAGCCAATGAGTTTTGCCCACGAAATTACAGCAAATACTCGGGCTGAATTTACCCCAAATAGATTGGGATGGTGATGAAACATCCGCCCTCCTCCCAATTGACTGGAGTTAATTCCAATCTGGATGGGACTCCCCAATTTAGCGAGGCCCAATAATCACCTGGCCCCCAAACCCTCGGATGTAAGGTTGGATTAGCCGCACATTCTGGTTCACTAAGCACCAAATTGGGACAATCTACTCTTCCCAATGGGGATTTAAATGGTTCAGATTTTGGAACTTCACACCAGTTCCAATCTCACCCGTCCCATTTAAACCCCATAATCGGCACTTCTCAAGTTGGCACTTTATCTCAATATGCTGAAAACGACTAATTCACCAATCAGCCAGTGAGTTTTGCCCACGAAATCACAGTAAATACTCGGGCTAAATTTACCCAAATAGATTGGGATGGTGATGAAACATCTCCCTCCTCCCAACTGGCTGGAGTTAATTCCAATCTGGATGGGCCTCCCCAATTTAGCGAGGCCCAACAAACCGCCCCTCAATTTAATATGACTCCAGCAACTGCTGTAACATTCCAGAAACAAGGGAACTCCGCAAACTTGTCCAAACCACCAGCTCACACTCAACCTGCAATTGCAGCCCAAAGCAAACACAAACGTACCAAAGGAGCCACTGGGGCGTGGCAAAAACCTCTGGCACCAACGCTACCCAAAGCTGATCTCCGTGAAGTGGCGTTTATTGCTGATGTTAAGAAGAAATGGGCCGAAACTAGAGCGCAAAAACTCTACCTCGCTCAACCCTCTCCCACGCAATTCGCCTTTATTATGGGCATAACCCTGTTGAATTCTATACAGAGGATTACTTCTCATACTTTGCAGCAATTGTGGAGACATTCCCTATTAATACCACCATCCATGAATCAGTGGAGGGCCATTACATCGATGTGGGCTTCACTGAAGCTGACCTTGCTGACCATGCTGCCACCCTCCAGGTCATTATTCCACGCGGATCTCTTCGCATCTCCCGCACACGCTCTCACCTGGAGAAAATTTCATGGGTTACTTTTTCCAACCTACCAACGACTGTTGATCCTGAGTCTCTTAAACTGGCTCTCCATCGTGGTTTAATGGAGTTTGGGTCTGTTCTTTCAGTGGACTTTAGCGTCCCCTCTTACTATGCTCCCACTCAAAGAGCTCGCACTGCTAGGGCGTCGTTCATCCCCTCCCCCACTGTATCCCGTAACATTGAGGTTATTCCTCGTGTGACGGTAGTTGGGGCATGCCCTGAGATCTTTTTTGTTGACCCTGTTCAGGCGCGCCCCCGGTGTTCATGGTGTAACGCCCTTGGACACTTGTATAGTGGCTGCACAGCTTGAAAACAAGCCCTCTTAGCCACCACCCAGGGGCCTAAACCAGGCCAAAAACGATCCCACATGGCTGCAGCAGCAATTACACAACCCACACATCGGGTTCCCGTTCAAGACCTGTCCCCTGAGGCCTTACGCCTAGCAGTTGAAACAGCTAACCCCACTATTGGTGTGGGATACCTTCGCGCTCATGCCCCCCTTCCAATGGGCACCCCCTCCAATCTCCCAGAGTCAACTCCCTCTCTCACCAAGCGCAAGGCATCTCCCACAGGGTGCCCCTCGTCAGCCACCCCCACTCAGGGCTCCGCGGCACCCCCACCAACCTCCACCAGCGATTTATCGCATCAGCCCTCAGCTCCCAATGGAGCTATGCCCACCAGCATGGACTGGCAACTCGTGGCCTGCGGTAGAAGTGCCACCTCAAAGAGTCCTACCACAACCCCACAGTCCATTTCGCGTGGATCCTTTGAAGTGTTGGAGGAAGTGAATATGGACTCAGACTCATCAAATGGGGCACCGCGGAGGTCACCATTGAGCACCCTCAGGTCCTTCCCCTGCAACGGAGCGGGGGCAGCATCCTAGGCTGGCTTACTGGGTCCTCCGCCCCACCACCCTCTCCTTCCCCTCAGAACCCTCGACGCTCCTCACGGATTGCAGCTAATAGTCAAGCTAAAGGACTCAAAACTAGCCGCCTCACAGCAGCAGGTTTAAGCGCTGGCAACCCCCAGGACATGGAGGGGAACAGCTATGAGTCCCCATGGCAGCACCCTGGCCCTGCAATCCATCAACGCAAATGGGTTGCAGGACTTTAAGCGGAGAGCCCGCCTCCTCCGAAACTTCAGGTCAGCACAAATTGACATCGCTGCTGTCCAGGAGCCCCATATCCTCCCCCACGAACAATCTGCATGGAATGAACAGTTTGGAGGCAACTCCTTCTGGACAAACCATGCCGCCCTTATTGTTTTGAATCCCCAGGTTAAAACCCATTCTTTTTCACAATATCTAGGTGGCCGCCTCATACTGGCCAAACTCACCACTCCTGACTTCTCCTTCTTCGCTGCAAGCATCTACCTGCCTAATGCAGGTCAGGAGCAAAATCGGCTCTTGGAAGAGCTCCTCCAACTTAATCTCCCACGGAATACAGTCCTCTTAGGAGATTTCAACACAACCATAAGTCGCGTCCATGACTCTTACCCCCTGCAGCAAAGGAACGCCCTGGATCAAGTCGCCTCCAGGATTTCCTTCGCCTGAGTGGCTTTATAGATGCGCTTCCACCCTCCGCGTCTGGCCTAGGTTGCATGACTAGGATCCAGTATGATGGAGGAGCTTTCTAGTCAGCGTCACGCATAGATATGGCACTGATTGGCCCCCTGCTAATTGGCCGCGTCTCCTCTCCCATCTCTCGTGACAATCATCTGAGTGATCACAGGTCACTCACCGTTATCCTCACTACCACACTTAGACCGTCGCGTAGGTTCTGGCCTAGGGTTGCCCCAGCTCTTCTCAACAACCCCTTCACCAAGGAGAAGCTGTCTATGACCATCCGGGAGACTCTCACCTCCCCCCACCCCACCTGCTTGACCACAAGGCTAGATGGGCGGTGACCAAGGAGGGCATCACCCGCGTTGCTTACAACTGTGCCAAAGCCCAGATGACTGCAGCTCGCGCCAGAGTCAAAAGGGCGGAAGCCAGAATCAGACATCTAGAGCGAAACTGCCAGCCTTCGCCCTCTCCCAGATGGTTGGAAGACTGGGAAGCGGCGCAGGAAGCACTCCTCTTGGAGCTCACACTGCAGGAAGAACGGGCAGCAAACTTTACAACATCTCGTTACTATGCTCAATGGGAACGCCCCACCCGCTTCTTCTTTCAGAAACAGAAAGCCAGGTCAACAGCGCAGGATATTACTGCACTGAAGATTGGCACTACAACCACTTCAGACAAGGAGGAAATCACGCAGGAACTACACCGCTTCTACTCCAGCCTCTTCCATGCCACCCAGGTGGACCCATCGGACAACCAAGACTTCCTGTGGCGGGCTCCAGAGCCGCCCATTGACCCACGGGCTGATGAGGCTCTACTGGCGCCTATTTCCATCCAGGAGGTGATGGAAACCCTTCTGAAATCCCCACGGCTTAAAGCCCCAGGCCCAGACGGAATACCCTTTGAGGTGTACCTTCTGGAACCTGCAGTGATAGCCAGAACCCTCCGCGACCTCTTCGCTGCACTCTTGGTGAATGGCGAGGTCCTCCCCAACTCCAGAGGCTCAATCACGACCCTCATTCACAAGAAGTCAGACCGTGAGAACCTGGCGAACTGGCGCCCCATAGTGTTGATCAACACAGACCACAAGCTCTTCACGAAGCTTCTGGCCAACCGCATCACCAAATGGGTGTCACCTCGCCTCTCCCCATCCCAGTACAGTTTTATTCCGGGGAGGTCGTTATGGGACAACTATAATAACCTTCACGTGACTTTGACTGCTAACTCTCGTAAGGTGAATGGCTTTGTGGCTCTCCTGGATATGGAGAAAGCATATGATAGGGTAGCCTGGAAGTATATTGATGCTTCCCTGGCCCGCTTTCATCTCCCACCCGCAGCTAGGCGCTGGATATCAGCGCTCTATGACCAGCTCCACACCAGAGTCCTGGCGCCAATGGGTTTTACAGTGGCAGTACCAGTTGGACAAGGTCTCCGGCAAGGGGACCCCCTGAGCCCTATCCTTTTTAACATCACCCTTGACCCCCTCTTGGCCTCCTTACAGGACAAGCTAACAGGGATTCTGGTCCCAGGTAAAGCCCCCACACGCACCATAGCATTTGCAGATGACACTGCCATTTCATTGGCTGCCCTGGGGATGTTGCCCTCGCTGCTGTGACCATTGAGAGGTACACCAAGGCGTACAACGCCATGGTCAACACCTCCAAGACAACAGTTGTGCAGGTCGGCTCCCCCACCTTCCCCCCACCATTTGGTATTGAACCTGAGCGCGGTACCTTCCGTTACCTGGGCGTTCTCACCAACCAGCAAGGAGTTGCGCTAAAAGACAATGAGGTTTTGCTCCTTGCAGCAGTTAACTCCAGGATTGCCAGCTGGAACCGGCGAAACATCACCCCCCAGGGTCGAGCTCTGATGGCCAATGTGTTCCTTCTCTCCAAAGTCTGGTTCCTAGCGCACGTCTGCCCATTCACAGATGCCTTTTATACGCGGCTCAATGTACTCCTCCGCTGTTGGATCTTGGGCTCAAACCATCCACCAATGGCCCTCTCAACCATTGCCCAACCCTGCAATGAAGGGGTCAGTGTCAGCAGCTCTGGGTCTTCCTAGAGCATCTCTGACCTCATTAGGGGAGTGGCTCACAAACCACCCAGGCCATCGCCTAAAACCATCCTCATCCCCCTACTGGAACCAGGCTCTCCTTGCCCTGTAACGAGTAGGCGCGCGGATCCATCATGCCTTCCCATACGGAAGGGAAACCCCTGGACTCAGCCCCCGTCGCCATGCAATTGTGCACAATGGACAAGTTGTCACAACTCGCCTCAACCCCCAAGATCGTCCTTCATCCGCCCAAGACTCCTTGAGCTCCTCCCTCCCTCCGTGAGATTTGACCTTAAGGAATTGTGGAAGGACGTCTATCACCCCATCCTGTCAGCAAAGGTGTCCAACACCTTATGGAGGGGTGCTCCACTGTTCATACAGGACAGGGGACCAGACTGGCCCTACTTTCAGCACCGAAGCTGCCCCCGCTGTGTGGAGCCTATTGACTCCCACCTCCATCGTTTTTTCACCTGTCCAGGTGTCGCCGCATTTTGGCCAAAGGCCCGCGCGCTCCTCCATGCTCAGCCCTGGTCTGGACACCCTGTGCAAGACCTCATGTTTGAGCAGACATTTCCTGGTTGCCACCGACCCCTCCGTGTCCTCGCCTATGCCACAGCCATCTGGACCATCCATAACTCCTTCCTTCGTGCTGCCTTTGACCAGCAGGTGTGGACCCTTCCACACATGATCACCCACTTTCAGGTACACTTTGAGATGACCCTGAAGGTCTGCATTTAGTCGCCAACCCTCCCCCGCTCAGTTGTCACTGCAGCACGACTCTGGCGCGCAAACCCCCCTCCCTTTCTCGATGCCTCCTCCCTCCCCTTCCCTCGCCTCAGGCTCTTAGGAGCCCAGGAGTAATTCAATAAACATCGATGAATCCCCCTTGGGTTGGGACCATATAGTACTAAAAAAAGGATCTAAGGAAATTATGCGTCTCAATGTTGGAGCAAGGATAATAAGGATCAAGTAAACTTTGTGCTATATTTAAAGAAGAAGAGAAATGATCCAAAAGGAGGGAAAATGACATGCAGTGTATATGGGGAACAATCCAAAAATGCATGTCGTCAAGTTCTAATAGAATAATATTTTTAAATTTTTTGTGAGGAAGGCTGACCAGGGGATGGACACTTCCAAATGGTGACCCGAGAGAAATGAAACTTAGTAACAGGGAAGGCACCCCAGAGAAGCGATGCTATCTCTTGTTGCCAGCGGGAACGCCACTATGGGGAGGGGGAGGGGACGTGTGGAGGGGCCATAGTCACTATTGAACACGTGTGGAGGAAAGGGTCCGATTTGATGAACCAAAATGGGAACCAGGAGGAGACCAGCTGATGGCAACGCGGTGGGAGGTATCCAAACATCCAGCCTGGAAGTGGTCCACCAAATGGGACTGGAATCTGTGGACAGCTTCTGGGAGGGTGGGGGTGAAGCCTGCGATGGCATCCAAGACAATCGTGTGGATAGTCCACATGGCGATTGTGACCACCAGAGCTCGGAGGGAGGGTGGAAGGGGGATACCATGGATATAGCAAACATATCTCTTGACAGACTGAAGGGATGTGTTTGATCCTGGCCAAGTAGACGTTGAACTTCGCGCCATATCACTTTAGAGGTAGGACACTTCTCCAGGCGGTAAAACAGCGTTCCATACTGGCCACACACGATTCAGGATGAGTGTAAAGCGTTAGAGCGCTCAGCCATATGGTACACCCACCTTAGGCAGCGCCACACATGGGAGCGGATTTGAGGCTGCAACAGAGGGTGGTGTGCGTATTTCCAATTAGTCTTCTAGGTCTCAGGGAGTAAGAGATGTCCATCATGTCCAGGTAGTCCACCCTGGATAGGACATGGGGCCGTGTGGGGATCACGCCATCTCGAATGGGTAGCCCATATACCTCTTGTGTGAACTGAAGAGAGGGGCGGCCTCTCTGGGCGTGTGTCTGCTAATGCGAATTCTCCACTCATCGCTCCGCATGGAGAGGAGGATTCGTTTGTAGTGGGTTTTAGTACTGTGAGGACCTGTGGCCGATGGGTGGGAAGCCAGGTATTTCATCAAGGAGCGAGGGTTTGATGGATTGTTAAGGCCCAAGGCGCGGGAGAAGTTGGAGCAGGCTGCGTGAGACCAGTGTTGGGAGGGGAGCGTAGGGGCGGTGACAGCCGCAATCCAGGTTCCCAGGATATTGGCAGCATGGGATTTGAAGTCAAGCAGGCTTATGCCACCATGATGATGAGGGCCAAACATGACCTTAAGCCGTACTGGTGGTGGGCGGCCTGACCAAAGCCATCCTTGCAGAAGGGCATACACGGATTTGAAAAAGCCTGGGGAGAAGGCGATGGCGTGGGCTCAATGCAGACTTTGGAGAGGAGCATAGAGTTGGCTAAAACAATCCTGCCAGGAAGGGAATTAGGGTGGGCTCTGAGGGAGGCGATGCGCTTCATCACGTTGTCTAGAATATGACTTTCCATTACTGCTGAGGCATACCCGCCTGCCTCCATCCACATGCCCAGATGGTGCACCGGTCCTATGGTAGGGCGTGTCACGAAGGGGAGCACTAGTGGGGCAGTGTGGGGTGAGCAGGGAGGGCGAGCACGTGTGCGAGCAGATGGGCTGGGCTGGGCACTGGTTGCTGGGGCCCAGCATGCTTGATACCGACCAAGTAGGATGTTTTCAAATTTGGAAGCGTTCAGTGCAGCATTACTTACCTGGGAATACTCCTGGATGAGAGCTACAAGCTTCTGTGTGTCTTTATTATTAGACTCCCCAACCACACAGTCATATGCAAACGCCATCATATTGACTGGGGCTTGGCCTGATACATGGACCCCAGTGAGGTGGGCATTCACGTTTCGAAGTAGTGGGTCAAGGATGAAGTTGTATAAGAGTGGGCTGAGGGGGTCCCCTTATTGTAAGCCCCTTTGAGGGCGGACTACTTCCATTAGGAAGCCAGGGCCACGCACTGCCATTGTTGCAGATTCCGTGAGCAGCATCACCCAGTTGATGAAATGAGGGGGTAAGCAGAATTGATGGAGGCATGCCCTGAGGTATTCCCGGTTTACTCTATCATAGGACTTCTGTTGGTCCAAAAATACAAGTGCCCCAGAGGCTGTGGACTGGCATGCATTAGCCACAGAGTGCACGTTGTCCCAAATCGTACTTTTGGGTATGAAACCAAATTGTTCTGAGGAGATGGTGGCAGATGCTACAATCCCTAAACGGTTAGACATTATTTTAGTCAAAATTTTTGTATCCATATTAGTTAAAGAAATGGGGCGCCAGTTGGCTAAGTCTAGCTTGTCCCCTTTCTTGAAGAGTGTGACGGTGAAGGCCTCTTGTCCTCCTGGTAGAAGGCGTGTTTCCAGAAGGTTCTGGTTAAGGGAGGCAAGCAGCAGTGGGGATATATATTTGAAGTACTTTTTTAGAATTCATATGGAATGCCATCTGGGCCTGGGAATTTCTGATTTGGTGCACCGCGGATGGCTGTCCAGAGTTCATTTGGAGTAATCAAATTCATTAATTATGGGTATCGGGAAATAGTGTGGATGTGGGTGCAGTCAGAAAATTTCACCACTTCAGCCAGCTGAATTAGATCGGATTGGTATAACTCAGAGTAATACTTTTGTATTTCGATTGCCACTTTTAACTGGCATATCCGCAATGGAATCATCTGATCTCTGCACCTGTGTGCAGGCCACACTCTGGCGCAGTGTGAAGAATTTTTTAAAAAAAATATGTGGTGCACTTGTCACCCTCTGTAATACATTTGGCCCTGTACTGAACACAAACCCGATGTTTGAGTCGCCTTTTGAGCGCGTTGATGTGTTCAGCTGCTTCCACCCACTTCTGGCCCCATGCAAGGCTATAGCCTGTGGCTGGGATGTTGGATTCCAGGTGTGCCAACTCTGCCAGAGCATGCGAAATGATAGCTGATGTAGCTCATGAGCATCAGGAGGAGAGGTGGCAACAGTGGCGGATGGTATCCTCTTTGAAGGCTGACCATGTGGATTTTGGTTCGCACAAAACAGTGTAACAAACTCTTTTGCCAAAGTTGCTGATTCCACCCAAGTGGAAAATCCTGGCAATGCAAGTTCGGGAGGGTGGAGTTTGCACCAATGTGGGGCCTTAGCCACTGTGACAGGTAGTGGTAAGTTATTGAGACCAGCCGGTGGTTGGAGAATTTGATTTTTGTTGTTTGGAAGTGGGAAATGTGAGATTAGAATTTCGCCGGCGTGAGGATAAGGTCAATGCGGGTCATGGACCTTAATTGGCCGTTGTGGACGTGGGGGCGCATCATGTTTTTGAGCAGCAGGGCTTGCCGTGGCAGCACATCTATTAACCCAAGGGTGGCCTTTAGAACGCGAAGTTCTACGTGACCCTGGGGGGCATGGGAGGAGGAAGGCCAACGGTCCATGGGTGAGTTTAACCAACAATTCATGTCGCTGACTATGAAAGGGTATGGGGGTAACGGGAGGGATTTAAACAATGAGAAAAATTCCTGACGCTCTTGTGCACAGGTTGGGGCATAGATGTTGACAATAGCATGCACCACGTCAGCTCACGAGAAGGTGACAACAAGGACTCAGCCATTGAGGAAGGATTCTGATGATAAAAATTTAAAATTTTTTTTTGAACTAGCACCCTACAATGCTCTGACCAGAAGGATAGGGAAGGGAGGAGCATGGTTTTCCAAGCATCCTCAGAACCTCATGGACAGTTGGACTCCTGGATGGCCAGGATGTCCACGGGTAAATTTTTTGC
This sequence comes from Massospora cicadina, assembly GCA_022478985.1. Taxonomy (NCBI): domain Eukaryota; kingdom Fungi; phylum Entomophthoromycota; class Entomophthoromycetes; order Entomophthorales; family Entomophthoraceae; genus Massospora; species Massospora cicadina. The sequence continues at coordinate 4,332 of JAKSZP010014945.1, read as the reverse complement.
TAAAAACTTAGTTTCCTAGCCCAGGACGGCGAGGCCTTGAGTCTGGCGATACCCAACGTCCCTAAAGTGAAGGTTTCCCCCATCACACCTTAGGTGCAAGGGGGTGGGCACCCAGGCCCACTAGCCTCCTCTAGATCCCCACGGGCCTTCACATCAGCGCAGGTGTTTGCAGCAATGCTAATGGTAGTTTTGTTAATTTTAGCAGAAAGGTTCTCGTTGGCTTTTGCCTTCACTTTTTGTTTCCCAATGTTGAATGTTTTTTTTGCAGTGCAGATGATTTTGGTGCACCAATGTTCAGGTCAAAAATTTTTTTCAGGTAGGTTGGAAACCAAGTCAGTTTCAACCAGGGCTTGGTTGCAAAGGTCAGGTGAGATTGAGTCACCCATCAGATCCTCAAATTGGGTGGCCCAATTGGCATGGGCTTCCCAATCTGATTAGTTGAGGGATTTCCAAGTTGCTTCCACCACAAAGGTTTTAATGTCCTCATGGCGTTGGGAGTGTGGGATAGCGGATGTGACTTTGGCTGCTTCCTTGGCCATGGCCCTGCGGGCCTGTTTGGCCTTATTTCGCTCTTAAGGGGAGATAGGCTTTAATAGTAGGTAGGAGCCTTGTGCTCCCCATGGGAAATCCTCTTTGGTGCTGGTGGTTGGTTCATAGTGCGCCTCTCTGATGGCCATGGCCACTGAGGGGTGCTCTTGGAATGTGATGCCCTCTTTGGTGGGGCATGCATGTGCCTTATGGCTGAATGCATCACAGTGGGTGCAGATGGGGGGTGCACTGTCTACGGTTACCCAGAAAGGGTGGGTGGTATGACCTTTGATATTGATATATGTGGAGTGCAGGATCTGGTTTAAATCCTTTGCTATCTCCTCGGTTGGAGTCAGAACTGCAATGGCTTTGCCAGTGCACAGGCGTGGCATCAGTGTAATGCGTTGAGTCTCAAAGGATTGTATTTCGCCATATATGGTGAGACCATCTTTCAGGTGCTGCTCCAAAATGGCATGTTTGACTGTAGTGGGCAAAAAGTCAAACGTGAGGAAAATTTGGTTGGATTTTGTCCATCTGGTGCATTTGGTTTTAATGACCCATGCCCTTCAGGGAGGTCAATCACTACGCGCACCGCAGCAGCTTCATCTGCTGCCTCCTTGTTTTTGAAACCAAGGTCCAGCCAACTGCGTGACATGGAGTGAGGTGTGATGTACACCATGGTCAGGAAAAAAGTGTGCACATCCCCACAAAATTTTTCCCATAAAGCTGTTTGTTGGATGTCCAGAAACACCCAGACTCCATATTCCACCGACAAAAGTGGTTGGGAGTGTGGCGTGTTGATGTACTGATTGCATCATGCTTGCCAAGTGAGGATTTCTGGGGAAATAGTGACCACCAGTTTTTTATTTTTTTTCTATTCTGCCAGTTTCTCCGGGGCGTTTTCAAACATTTGAGGTCGTGGGCCTACCACCTGTGCCTCTTACCTTACTTGCCCAACTGCTCCCTGACATGGGCGCAGACTAATCTCCTCTGTGAGATTGTCAAACTAGAATCAGACTTGAATTGAATAAGTTGCAAAAGTGATTGCAACGAGAGAGAAAAGTTTTCTAACAGTATAATCTAAAGACTATAAAATTAGATATCTCTGATCTGTTTTTGGAGGAACCAGAGGATGAACACTTTTATCAAGCTATATTTATAATGTAAATGTGATCTTGAAATCCAAAGCTAGGTTATTGCCCCTAAAATTGTGAAAGAAGTAGCTCAATTTACACTTTACAATTATTTGAGTGACAAAAACTGCTGACAAAGATAAGAAATCCTTCCATAAAAAATAAATAATACCATGATCAACATTTTGATATGAACAACTTGAGAATAAATCCCTAATATGCCCAACAAGTTGAGTAAAACTCTAAGCATGGTAAACAATATCAATAGTGAAGCCAAGAATAAAATTATCAACTTATCTGTAGCATAATGGCAATATGCAATACAGTTGCCTACTATGACATCAGAGGGATTGATCATCACCTCAAAGCAGATAAGTTATGGACAGTACCATACAAAATAGTTATAAATTAGCATTGGACGCCTATACAATCAAAAACATCACCAATGAAAATATAATTGTAAGTATAATGAAGATTTTATAAAGGCTTGGTTCTAACTATATATAACAAAAAATAGAAAAATAAAAAAGATAAAATTAAAATTAAAGAAAAAAATATGTATAAAAAAAGAACTTTTACCTATGATTGCTTCCCATTATTCCCAGCTTCCAATAAAGCCTCCTAAGAGATGGTGTTTGAACAATAACTGTAACTGATGAATCTGATTTGAGCAGAAGTGCTCACTGAAGATAGAAATAGACACTGCTAAAAACCTGTGCGGTGAAAAGAGGAATAAAGATGCAACAATGAGAAACAAGATTTGAGTAAAAAGTACACTAAAGATAGAACTAACCACAGCTAAGGTACTTTGTGGGTGATGAGAGAAATAAGGCATGATTTGAAGAGAGCAAGTGGAAGTCTCGCCATATAATCTTGTCAAATTGTGTATGTGTTAAATTTTCTATGACAATCTTATCCTACTTTGTTTCACTTTTTGGAATTTGTTGATACATGTCCTATCACCAATTTATTGTTTGCAGTTATAACTTATCAACTGTCATGATTCCGATATGACTGGACAATAAAATTTAAGTTGTTAAAGTTGAATGGATGGAATATGCTGAGTTTGATATGAGCTATGGTAATTTGAGCGCCTCAAAATGAGGCGATATTGGGTTGTTAGGGAAATCGCCTCAAATTAGGTGATTGAGGAATTTACAAATGAAGAATTTGCGGAACCAATGAGATATGGCGAAGTGAATTACTAAGCCATGAAAGCGGTATCATACAAAGTTGCTAAGCTACAAGTGAGATGAGATGATCAAGAAAAGAAGGTTGTTAATATTTTAGAGTGAGTGAAGTAGCAAGCATCTGCTGTGTTTATTATTTTAATTAAAGAAGTATAATGGGAGCAAGTGCTCCATAATTATTAAATAAGTTTATTTCTATTATTTCAAGGGCAACGATCCTCATATCATTGGTCCTATTGCTCAGTGGTTTGAACCCTGCGCAATGTTGATTACGGCATATCTCAACAAAAACGCCATTTTTATACCAGTGATCCTCACTACAGAGGCCCATTAATCAATCAAATAAACTGATAAGCGTTCCTCAGTCACTAGTCATGTTTTATCCAGCTTGCTTTACTAAGGAATCATCTCAACACACTGCAACTGTTGAATATGCAGAACTCAAGCTTTCCCTGAACGCTGTGATTAAATGGAAGAAGGAGTTTCTACAAGAATGTTAAATTGATAAGCTGCCTCCATTTGATTGCGATGGGAACATCCATGGATTATTCAAACAATTTGAGCTTGCAGTAGAAGGAGCCTCAGATTGGCATAAAACCAAATTACTAATGTCCATTCTGGAAGTTGGAAGCGCCGACCAATTTACTTGCTATCTTCCAAACAGTTCCGTTTCATATCAAAAAATGAAGAATACTGTGCTGTGGTTGTTTAAAAGAACTTCAAAAATAACAATGGAATGCTGAGTTTTTAACCACTGGGTTTCAATATAACAAGACCCTCACTGCGTTTGCTGATTGATTCTCAGCAGAAGCCCATGTATTAATTGGGACGAAAATTTTAACTGAATGTGACATAAGCATAGCATTATCCTCTTCTGTGAAACCATACCGAGAGCTTTTTAATGCCTTGGCTCCATATTTAGAGGTTGATGTATCTTTGCTTAAACTTGTTCAAATTCTACACCAGTTATCCGCTACCTTCCCTCCACCCAATATAGAGCAGAACCCTATCACCTCCATTGCTAGCTTGTTTATTCAGAGAAATCATCCCTCCCTGTTCAGCGCCTGGTTGGCATTCCCTGGCCTTATTATCATCACAAGCCTCATTTTCAACAAATTTGCCAACAGCAGTTCAAATACCAGGATGTGCCTAGTTACACTGTTCTATACCAGTCCATCTTTTAGGGTGGCCCATTTTACAACACCCAAGGACGCAGGTCTCATAGGGTTAATTGCTTTTTGTGAGGTCGCCCTGGGCACCTGGCTAAGAGTTGTTGTAATCATCAGGTTCAGTACCTACCGTGGGAGCAGTATAATCAGGGAAAAGTCAGAGCAGAGTAGATATAAGACTCTCTACCACCACTATTCTGACTCAAAATGTTCCACCTGATCCTATTAATGCACAGCTGGTGGATATTTCCCAGTATGATGACACTTTTCTATACCAGCAGCAGGTTGGAGGGGAAAATGTGCTGACACAAA